>VXAA01000828.1:1282854-1294247 GCA_013399115.1 Anseranas semipalmata | reverse complement strand
GGGGGGATCCACATCTTTTGTCATAGCTGACTCTAAAAATTAATTGTTCTCTCTCTCTTTTGTTTTTTAAATGGTACCGTATCCCTAATGTTGTTTTGCCTGAGTTCAGCCCCCAGACACTGATCTTTTCTGAGCTGTGTCCTATGATCCCAGGTCCTTTAACACCTGACAGCTTGCCATGATACAGTTCCTGTTCTATAGTGCATTCCTTCGCTATAGATGTGTTAGTTCAAGTGTAAGCAAGTGGTCCAGAACACTCTGTGAGGCTGCCCTATCCTGGCTATTTTACACCCTTCTGTTCTTCTTTGTCATCAACACATCTTAGCAGCAGCAATTTGAAAGAAAAAAAAAAAAAGGAAAGAAAGAAATCACTTACAGATCATTGATAAAAATGTTGGGTAGCATCTGTTTTTTTACTGATCCCTGTGGATTTCCACTAGAAAACGCCTCCTTCAGGGATGATTCACCACTGATAGCTACTTTGAAATCTGTCATCTAGCCAGTCACTAATCAATTGAAAGTGTGCTTTATTGATATTGCACAGTGCTAATTTTTTAATGAGAATGTCCTGTGGTGCTAAGCCAAGTGCCTTATAAAAGCCTAAGTCTATTATATCTATGCAGTTAACTTTATCAACCAAACTTGTAATCTCATCAGAGAATGAAATCAGGTTTGTTTGACAAGACCTCTATTCCAAAGTATTGTGTTGACTGGCAGTAGTTGTAATACCATCTTTTAAGTCTTAATTGAACATCACATTTGTTTTTCCTCTGTTTTGCTCTGGTTCACATCAGGCTACCATGGCAATTATCAAATAGGACCCAGGAAAGTATATGCATCGTTAGAACTTCTCCAGCCCTTTTGAATTTCTCAAAAGTATCAAGACTTGTTAATCATTAATCTGCCCTAGATAGGCCTTCACCAGCAATTTTAGAACTCTTAAAGCCAAGTTACCAAGGTCTGCTGATTTCTGTGAAGTTTGTCCCTAACAGATGTCTAATGTCTTCTTGCATAAACAACAGACTAAGGAGTCTTCATCATCTTCATATAAGACAGGCACATAACACTTCTTTTTTCCAAAAACAGGACAGAAATACTCACTGAGGACTTCTGTCTTCTCGTTCTATTAATAGTTTAATCATCTCTAGCAGAAAAGAGCCCCCCTACAAATGGTCATTTTTCTTCTATTTCTTAAATATTTATAAAACTCTTCTTTATTGTCCTTAGCCCTTCCAGCCATGGATTTTCTTCCAATGTCCTTCACTTCCCTTATCGATTTTCTACACTTCATAACTTCTGATTCATATAAATTGCTATCTAGTTCCCTTTTTCAATTTCTCATATATTGCTTTTTTTACCTCTAATTGCTGCCTTCACTTTGCCACTGAACCAGGATGGGCAGATGGCCAAGGCTGGCCTCTCTTTCAGTTGTGGGATGGTGGCTTTTGGCTATGTAATCAACTCTTGTTAAAAAAAACTGCCTCCTGTCTACCAGGAAGGTCACAGGATTAAACAAGGAGAAGGGCTCCTCAGTGTAGTGACAGGGTGACAGAAGAGCCATACTGGCTCTGCTATAAGCGGAGCTGTTGCAGGACCTGAGCTTTGATGCTGTCATGTTCTTCATGGCGCAATAGAAGCACTATCTGCTGATGTTGCATACTTTGCTGTCAGGACTAAGCCCAGTGTAGGACTTATGGGACAGTCTGTATCAGGAGTGGAGAAACACTGAGCAATGACAGAGCAAAACAACCAACACTTATCAGCTGCTTTGGGGTTCTGCTTCTAGCAGTGTGGAGTAAAAAAACCAAGGTAAGGGTCAGGAGGCACAGGCCAAAGCATGTCCTCAGCTGGATGGGAAGAGCCACTCTGACTTCACTGGTTTGTTGTAGTGCAGCTAGAAGTGCAGTTATGTGGGAGCAAAAGCCACAACAATCCTGCTTTGTTATTCTTACTGAAAGTAAAACAGGAGATCTTGCTTTTCATGCAGCTAAAGCCTCTCAGTACACACAGACAAGGAAGCTAGATAGCGCAAGCTCTATTTTTATAATATAACCTTCACATTCAACGTTGCGTTCTTTTAATATAAGTTATTATTCATAGTGTATTTTTGACATGGAATAAACTTGCAGAGCCTGCATGTATGTGCTTGCATGCAAACAGCTGACTCCTAAAACGGTAAGAATGCAGACTACCTCTGGGCCAGTCCTTAACTCCCTTGGGTCAGAGGCAGGGTTTAAAGCTGAGCGCTTACATTAGCACAGAGAATGAATAGACCTGCCTTCTGCCGCTTGCCTTCCATATAGATAAATTCCTGAATTTCCCCTATCCCTGCTGGGTGTAATTGCTCATGCAATTCAGATCTAGGGACTTTCCTCTCTTCCATGCAGCTCTGTGTCCGTTGACCCTTTGTTTCTAGTAATTAAAGCAAATGGAAACAGAAGTGGCAGCTCCCTCACTCCTCACTAGAGGAGAAGCTGACAATAGGCCAAGCATTGCTTTGAAGGAGCCACCTTGCCAGAGCTGTGACTGATCTCTAAGTCCTCAGTGAAATGCAGCAGGGACTCACAGGGTGGGTGAGAGAATCCAAGCAAAGTCTGTCTTTTCTAAGTGCATTTTAGAGAGCTGAGAAATGAATTCTTAATGCATAGATCAGCAAGCACGTTCCAACAATTCACCCATTTTTTTGACAGAGAAGGGGTGCTGTAGATGTAACCTCTTACCCTTCAGAGACAGCAGTCCCATCTTAAGCATTTCTAGGTCCTCTTGCCTCAAGAATACAAATTGATCAACCTGTGTATTTAATTGCCCTACAGGTTAGCATACAGCACATGTTCAGTTAAGGACATCCCAGGATGACCAAATCTTATTTCCCCCCTTTATTTATTTTTTTTTCTTCGCCAGTACATTTAATGCTGAGATGGAGTGAACAAGGTCTGGATCTAGCAAGGGGATGTGTAGCAAATTCTGTATTAATGGGTCCTGTTAGGTCCCTGCTCCTCCTGCCAGAAGCTGCAAGAAAAGAGGTGAGGAGGCAGTGGGCCTTGTCCATTCCCACACCTGCCCTATACGCCATGCCAGCAGTGCTGGAGAGAAGGGCTCCTGACATGAAGCCTCATGTCTAGGGATGCTGACCCTCAGGGACGTGGCCAGGCAGCCTCCAGAGCACCTCAGTGCTCTGACAGCTGTAAAAATTCATAGCTATTGATTTTGTAATTAACAGTTTATCAATGCCATTGACACCACCTCATTGATGGATTGCAAGGAAATTAATCCTGCAATGTTATTTTATTTTTTTGCAGTCAGCTGCCAATTTTGAGCTTCTTTCAGGAAAGAGTGGGAGGAGAGGAAAGGCAGGCCTGGATCTTTATTTCCCCAATTCCTCTCCATTTATATGCCTACCTTTTTAGTGCTATTAGGTCTCCTTGCCTTCCAGAAGTTGGGTGGCATAAGAGCACAGCTTGAATATTGTCTACTGCACACAGCATCACTACTCAAAAGCAGAGCACCCACCTTGACCTGAAGCATGGCTTACTGCTTGGTGCTTCTAGCACCCGCTGGGATCTGTGAGCTCTGATGGGATATGATTACTTCTCCCCCTTGTGCCCCTAGCCAGAAGAGCATTAAATAAGAAGGCTGGAGCATGTTTCTCTCTAAGTTCCAGCTCTTGATGCTTCTAGTCTCCATAGTCACCTCCGCCATTTGGAAGGAAATGCACTTCTCCTGATTGCACATGGGAATTCTCCAGAGGTGCTATCTGCCCGGGGGAAGTCGCCAGACTGATTTGGCAACATGCTTCTCCTTCCCTGCTCTTCAGAATCAACCTCGGTGGCTAGCTCAGGTCACCGTGATGACCTGCCAGCCCTTTTCTGGGCTTCATTGCCTGGTCTCTTGGACAGAAAAAGCAAATGCAACAGTAATGATTTTTCCCCAGTAGGCTTCTTGGAAGCACAACCCTTTAATATCCTCTAATTAGTGCATTCCTTCTGAACAACTTCTTAAACAGCTTTCTTGCTAGACAGAATATTCTCTCGACTGTTTTAATACTTTACAGATCATGCATCATAAATACATATAACTGTACATGTATTTTATGAAATGCACAGTCTCTAATTTGTTTTGAGCTCTCCATAGAGATGACACATTTCTAGAGAGATTTTGGCATTTCAGCCAGCTTCCCTCCTCTTCACTGCTGTCAGACTCAGGACCCCAAGTCCTCACATTTGCGTAGGATGAGTGTGGGCTGAGCCAGACCACTGTTACGCTGCAAAGCCCAGCTAGATTGGCAGACGGGTGCAACTGTGTGTGTGCATGTGTGCTTCTTCTAGCATCCCTTTGCTGCTGCTCCTGGATTCATTGCCCTGTGGCAGGAATCTTTATCAATGGGTTCAGTATTGATTAAAAGTCTCTGAACAATGAAGACAAGGCAACAGTGTCTCCAGCTCTTTTCAGGGTTGTAAGGAAGAAGCAAGTATCAGCAAGATGAAAGGGAGAAAAACCTTCAGTGATGCTGTGCTTGGCTAGCTTCTCTGATCTAACCTCTCTGCTCTGTGGTGCTGCCCTCTGTCATCAGGACTTAGCCACGAGTTTAGCAGCCTGTGTTCATCTTGGGTACCTCAGCTCAACCCTGGACTGGGTCACTACCAGCTACCTTTGCCTCAGAGACACACCAGGGAGCTGTGCTAGCTTTGCACACTCTGCAAGTCCCTCCAGCAGCCTTGCAGGACACGCAGATTTCTGTGAAGGACTGAAGCAGGAAGCTCTCTGAGCAGCTGCTGGCACTCTCTGAAAACAGGGGCATATGCACAAAGGTGGGGCTGGCAACACCCCTGTGCACACTGGTTGTGACCTACTGGGGCTTTTCTGTCTTGCTGACACCCTGAGCAGCTGCACGGCAATTAGGCAGTTTAGACAGATGAAGCGCTATAGCAGTGTTAATTATTCTTAATGAGATTGCTCCCAAGCGGCAGCACAGCAGATGCTGCCCCTTGCAGGGTGACTCTCCCCGGCAGGAGCATGGAGGGCAAGTGAATGTGTGAGTCGCAAAGGCCCCAGGCTGACCCCCACACAGACTTGGGGTGGCCAGCGAAGCGGGCACATAGGGCACAATGTGTCACCAACTCCACAACAACCTTACTGTTCCTGCACTGCTAGGGCCAGCTCTTGGGGCTGATGCCGGATTTCAGAGCAGCAGCACCTGCCAGCAAGGTGTTTTTCCCCAGCAAGGTGTTTTTTTCCCCTTACAAAACAAAACAAAAACAGAAAAGCAATAAAATAAAAGAAAGCATCTTTAGCTTAAGGACTGTAAAGCATTTCCCTCCTCATGTCTGATTTGGCTGTTTGCTTTCTCTTCTCCCTCCCCCCAGACTCCATGCACATAGAGGACATGGATGCAGTGCAGAAACTCCAGGACCTTCTCCACGAAGCCCTGCAGGACTACGAGCTGAGTCAGCGCAATGAGGAGCCCCGGCGAGCAGGCAAGCTGCTCCTGACCTTGCCCCTCCTGCGGCAGACGGCCGCCAAAGCTGTGCAGCACTTCTACAGCATCAAACTGCAGGGCAAGGTTCCCATGCATAAACTCTTCCTAGAAATGCTAGAGGCAAAGGTCTGACAGCCCCAGCGCCAGCCGACAGTGGCCGGGGAACAAACTAGAAACAAAGATGCAGACAACGGAGCAATCCAAACAGCAGCAGCAGCCACCGCCGGCTTTTATCTCCAATCATTTATTATGGAAGAATTATTTAATGTCTATCTGTCGGCGTGACTGCAGAATCTCGTGTACAGGAGGGGGGAAACTCTTTTAATCAGTCACCTGTTTCTCTTTTTTTCATTTGTTTTCTCTGTGGGAAATACCAGAATATGCTCTTGCACTTGTTGAGGCGGTCACTGGGGCTCAGCCCCTCTGAGCGGTGATGCTCTCAGCACTGTCCAGGCCGCCTGCTCCCCAGCTCCCTCCGCCAGTGCTGGAGGGGGAGTGGGGACTGAAGCAGGAAGAGAGGAAGAATAGAGTCAATATAAACTTTATTGGCTGGTGTTGTGAGGGGTCAGATAGAAAGGGAAGCAGCCAGGGTCCTTCGTTTTGTCACCTTTCTGGCTCTAACCATAGGGCAGGTGCTCCTTTGGAGAGGAGCACTACTGGACCTCTCCTGATCAAAATGGCTGCCTCCCAGGCTCCTCTAGCGACAGCTAACACTTGTACATACAGGCCCCACTTCTTACCGGGAAAGATGCTCCTAACTGTGTAAGATATTCTGCGACCTTGTACAGTGTGTCATTACGCCTGGCTAGTCCCTCCCATGCACAATCCCCACAGGACCCTGAAGAGGCAGGATGTATGTCCCTGAGAGAATGCAAGTCTCCTTTCCCAGATGGCAAGAAAAAAGAGCCTGATGTAAGCTTTTGTGCTGGGTTGACTTGATAATCTCTGCATCCTCTCCTATGTGGTGCTAACTACAATTCTTCCACACTTTTCACCCTGTAGTATATCAAACCTGCCTCTTCAGCTCAGCTGAGTGCCATTCCCCACTCGTTCCTTGTGGCAGAGAACACGAGGCTTTGTCTGCATGGTTACCGTCCAAGTATAAATACACCCCAAACCAGGGCTTTCCTAGACTTCATTAAAGTGATAGATCTTTGCCTCCACAGAGACTTAGGCTTAATGCCAAATGCTAGTTAGGAGTCAAAGGAACTGCTTTTGGGGGAGGCAGCTCCTGAGCCCAAGAGATTGCTTTTCTTGTGGCAGCCTAGGGAAATAAACTTAGAGGGTGGCGTGGAACCCCCAAATCCAATATCCCAACTACTGTCTTCCCCTGCCTCATCCCATTACCCTCAACAGCAGCAAAAGAGCTAGCATAGATTATCCCTGGACCTGTTAAGAGGTTCTCTTGCTGATGGAGAAAGCTGTATACCTGACCTCGAGGTGGTGGGAGAAGAAGTGGGGGAATGTTTATTTACTCCTCTCATGTAAGCAGGTTCCTGCTGTGTCCAAGCTTTGGTGTAGATCTGCTGCCTAAGCCACAACTGCTGCATTTCCAGTAGCCAGAGGGGAATTTGGGTGACTGACAAAACTGGCTTGTTTGCATTCTCTGAGATTTTATTTTCTTGGTCACTTAGATCTGAGCCAGCCTGAGCTGATGAACCCTGAAAGTATTGTCTGTTTTGTGGTCAGTGGCATGGCAGTAGAGGTAAGAAAAAGCCTCTGATCTGCATTTGAGATGCCGATACCTGTACTGCCTCTGTTCCCCTCAAGCTTCCGTCCCTTCCTGAATAACCCAGCCTGAGCCAGAAGCCTTCCAAACCACGGTCCAGGCATGTGATCAGGGAGACACTGAGTGCTTGTTTTCTACTGGAGCAGAACGTGTCACTGTGCAGACTCAGTGCTGCAGGGCAAAGCTCGGGCTAGCTCAGAGACTGGGGACACTGACTGATACTGAGCTCTCCGCTCATGTAGCCAGCCCACTCCTGGTACTTGATTTAGTTCAGTTCCATCTCCTCTGAGTTTTCCCTGCACTACACAGTCATAGCTACTCTCACCCATTTCGTACTCACTTGAGGAAGGAACTCAGTCTTGCCTCAGGCACATTAGTAAACTAACAGAGACCTAAGGGGCAGGAGGAACACGGGAGTTGGGACTGTTTCCATGCTCGCAGCAGCAGCAATTACACAGCGGCCTTGTGCTTTGAACAGATACTTGTGCTTCTCTTCCTCATCTCCCTCCCAGAGGCAGCTGGGGAGAAACTGATAGCTTTTGGTTGCACTGACGATCCCTGTACCCATCTGTGACTGAAAGGGACCAAACTGAAATGCAAGCCACCACTAGAGCCAGCTTGCCATGTGTTGCAACCTGGCATCTCTTTCTGGCTGCAACATGAATACTCACAAATTTGCTGGGCTGTACTCTCACCTCTAAGCTGTACTCATTTGACCACTGTTGCTTCCTTGCCGAGTGCCACTCAGCCCAGCTGCAGCACATTGTGTTTGAGCCTGCCTCACAGCTGTGCAAAAGTCGCTGTCCCAAAGTGGGCTGAAAAGATCCTAAGAAGCAAGTTCTACTCTGTTGGGCCTTGGCTGTAAGGTCATTTAATAAAAGGTCCTGAGCAATCTGCTCTAAGTTACCGTGCTTGAGCAGGGGGCTTGGACCAGATGACCTCAACCATTCTGTGATTCTGTGAAAAGGCTCTTTCAGCTTTATTGAATTTGGACTTGGGCCTGCTTTCCAGAACAGAAGGGAGAACAATCTGCAAAACATGATTATGAAGGAGAGCTGCTGAGTTAGCTTCTAGCCCACAGCGACTGCTGGCTATTTACAGTAGGGCTATGGTATGGAGGCAACTCCTGTGTTGGCAGAACAACATAAAGATACCAAATGCATTTTTTTCCAGGACATTCTTTCTCCATTACAGCTGCATAACCTTGGAGCCCATCTGGATATCCCCCATTGCTTAAAGGTAATAGGCTTGGAAATGTTTGCTTCTGAAATAGGATGGGAACTGAACCAGGGAGTAATTAGCATTTATTAATCTCTTTACACCAGAAATGCAAACTCTTCCCCAGGAGCTGGGATAGAAACACCTGTCTAGATTTAACCCTTAAAAGGCTTGTACCATCTTTAATTGGGAAGCAGGTCAGGTCTCTTGGGCCTTTCAGAGAAGTGCAGGAATCAGATGCGTCTCTTCCCTTCCCAGTTATTTTGATCTGCTGTGCATCACTAGTACTAGCACGCTGCCACAACTGAGGAGCATGTCCAGCTACATAGTGAGCTGGGCCTGCAGAGGAGGGTGACATCTTAGTGTAGTTCTCTCAGTGCAGTCTGAAGTAGGAAATGAGGCTTCAGCAACTGCTTAGGTCTTTGAATGCTCATAGCCTCTTACAAAAAGGTCTAGAGATGTGGAACTTGAGACATGAACTAGGAAATGGGTTCTGGTCAGTGCTTTTTATGTCATTCATTCGTAATACGGGAGTCACAGTCAGCTCCATACACTTGTTGTTCTATATGGGGCAAAAGATGACAGAGTTTGGGCCTTGGGATGCAAATAGTCTCTGTGACTTGAAAAGAAAAGCAAAACTGTAAAGGTAAGTGTATCAGTGACAGTGAATAAGCATGAAGCTGACATACAGCTACTATGGTAAAAGCAGCTCTAGCCCCTGATTTGCATTTGTGCATAACAGAAACCACATACCTGTCAGCTACTACAAAAGGCAGTTCTTCCCAAGTGACCAGCTCTTCTGTTTTGGGCACATTCTTCTCTGGGAACAGCGGTCTCTGGCCTGTAATGCAAAATTAATGTCATGGGGATCAATTAAAAGAAAGAGTAAAATACCACAAAGAATTAGGTTTCTGGGGAAACTTGGGCATTACACCTTGCAGCAAAACTGTGAAGCTACAAGAAACTCCCCTGCAACAATCAGAACCTTACAGTATTGTTCACGCTAAGGGGGCATTATTTTTCTCTTTGTAAGCTAAGTCATCTTTTTTTTAAACAATTAACAAATGTATAAAATAAAACATGCTGCACCAGAAACACGTAAGCAGCTATTAGAGGGGAAAATCACTGAGAAAGACCCTAGAATGTAACTTGTTGAGCTTTTATTACTGATCGGAGCTGAGAAAAAGTGCTTCCACTTTGTATCCACAAACTATAATCAATCATATGGCCAAAGGCCACTCTTGTTCTTGTGGCTGGCTTATATGGGGAAGCTAGAGAGACAGAGGCTGTGAGAATGATGCAGGGAGTTATAGACAGTCAGTGAAATAAACAGTATCTACTTAACTATTATCTGCTCCTAAAAAAAAAAAAAAAAAGGAAAAAAGAAAAAAAAAAAGAAAAATCTGTGAAATAAATTGTATTCTTGTGGTACAGGTCATTTCAAACAAAACAAGAAATAAAACACAGAAATGTAAAAACTAACCCAGACATGTTTATTGTGTTTAGGAAACGCTCCGTTTTGCCCCTCAGGATGCACATAGGCCCACTGGAGGGGCTGGGGTGGCGGAAGGCCTGATTTATGCATGCTGTGGAAGGGGAGGAGAGTCCAAGCTTCTCCCTTAGAAGTCTCATTTTTGTGTTTTCCCATACCAAGAAAAAAAAAATCTCAGCAAGCTTCTGAGTTTTTGTAAGATTAGCATTGCTGAGGGCTGGTTAGACAGGCACTGCCGTCAGTATCTGGCACGGACTGGGCTGTCTCTTCCACTCACCCATTTTCTCCTCACATTCTGCACTTCACTGGTGCAAGGAATAAACATGAGCTAGTGATGAGAAAGCCTTGAAGTTGTTCCAGTGAAAAACAAAATCTCTAATCATAAAATAGACCATTGGCTCAAACCCAACAGTGACATCAGGAGTGTCGCAAGCATTGCAGCAGCTGTCCAGTGCTTATAAAGTGGGTACAAGTGCTGAAGTCATGGCATTTGCATTGATCTGGTGGTCAGGTGTTCCAGGAGGGCAATCTCATGTCTGCTTGAGAAAGCAGAAGACAACATGCTGTGGCGACTGGGGCAGAGACATGAGAAATAAGGACCCCAGGTTTTTATTCTACCTCTGACTCTATAGCACAGACAGCATCACACCCTGTGTAAGCACTTCCATCTCCATACACATCAGTCAATGCTGCCAAGGCCCTTTTTTTAAACAATTTAAACAGGCAGTGGCACTCACTGGGATAATTCCTCTAAAACAGGCAACCAAGAAGCCATTCGCCTGCCCTCAGGAGGAGGAGGAAGAGGGGGACAAGGAGGTGGCTGAAGCAGTGGTGGCCAGTAGGAAAGGCCATGGGATAGAAATGGGCTTGAATGAAAAAAAAGATGAGCACAGAGCTGGGGAGGGAGGTGAAGAATGACAAGATTTTTCCACACTTAAAACAGCTGCCTCCAGCCTCACGGTCATACGACTCCGACTGTGATGATCACAGATCAAAGAATCTTTGAACCAACACAATCCCTTGGGAAGTTCACATGTGCATACTTATGCTCTCCCCTGTAGTCCACCTGCATCTAGAGCCCACAGCCTTCTTTGACTGTTGTAACAGCTCATAGCAAGTTTGGATTTGGCCACCATGGCAGGAGAACTTTAATCCTGACATTGCTTTGGGTTAAATACAGCATAGGAATGATTGATCTATGGTGTTGAGAAAGGCTGTAGTTTAGGGGTTCTGAAAAGTTGATGTGGCACCTGGAGCTGTTGGAGTCAAGGCATCAGTAAGGGTAGTTAGAGGACTACAGAGATCAGCGCCCCAATGGGCTCTTCAAACACGGTTTGAGGGATTTAAGCTTTCCTCATTCCCATACTTCTAAAGTAGCAACTTCCTTACATTTCCTGAGCACCCATCTGCTTCAGCAACAATCAGGTTCTTCTAGGCTTTCCTTACTATTATTCAATCACACTAGAATTAAGAAAAAA
>VXAA01000828.1:1242661-1282819 GCA_013399115.1 Anseranas semipalmata | reverse complement strand
CGACTATAGTAAGCACACTGAACAATGGGAGAAGATGAGGACAACCTGAAATTTCATCTTACAGAAAAGCAACATAGCAAATAGTAGAAAAATATTTTATTTTTCTGTGAGTAGCTGGGGAGGGAAAGAGGTTTCTTTGCACTGAGTTCTCTAAACTCAAGTCAAGTTAGAGGCATCTTTAACTGTTCGGATATGTTCTTCAGCTCCAAATGTTAAAACATGATTGAGGTAGTTGCTTTTGGCTACCTGCGCCCAAAATAAAATGAAAAAAAAAAACAAACCCACAGAATTTTTCAGGCTAAGTTATCACATACAGAATGAAAGCAAACACTAGATAATGTACAGAGAAACAATCTACTTTCCAGTAACAAAAAAGCTGGAGAATTTGTGCTTTGTGCCTGTTTCTTTACAAAGCCAGTCTCTCCCATTGCAACCAATTTGAAATGACACCATGGAGAAACCTAAACACCTGTGCCTGGGGAACAGGAGGACTAACCTAGCAGTGTGCAAGGGGTGGCTGGAAAAGACAGAGGCTGATAAGTGACTAATGAGCATGGGGTTTAGAAAGCCCAGGGATGGTTCAGCAAAACACAGCAGCCGTGATTCAAAACACTGCTGCCAGCCAGCCAAAAACAACAGCCCCGATCCAAAAGAACAGCAGCCAGCAAGTCACATTATATAAGTACTAATCAGCTTTGAGAGGACCAGCATGGTTACGGTCTTTGTGTGCTTCCTTCCATAAGGCTTGGGTAGGGCTAGAAAAGTCTTCAGCTCTGGGAGTAGCAGCATCCAAATCATGATAAGCAGGAGTGAAGCCACGGGAAAGACCAAAACTGGCCAAAGGCTCAAAGCATCATTTTGTAAGAAAAACTGAGAAGCCAGACAATGGCTACAACTGACACATCGCAGACTGCTAAAGACTTCAGTGTTTCACTGAGCCCTTCTTAAACCTAACCAGACACATGCTGATGCTGGCTGAAAGTGTTCTGCAACCATCTCTGGGCAGCACACACAGCACATGCAGAAACAGCTGTACTGGTTCAGACCACAGGCACATTTAGGCCAGTTCCCTCTCTCCAAAAGTGGCCAGCAGCAGATGAGTGGGTGGCATCCCTGCCTATGGCAGGGGGGTTGGAACCAGATGATCTTTAAGGTCCCTTCCAACCCAAGGCATTCTATGATTCTATGCCCAGAGAACATAAAAACAGGGCAAGGAGGTATAAAAGTACGTCTCCCAGCCATTTAAGGATCAAAGACTTCTGGAGCTAGAGATGAAGTCTCTGCATTTAAAAACCCACGATGATTTTTTCTCACGTGAATTTGTCCAGTCACTTTTTCAACGAATACAAGTGTTCATCCGCCACAGCAGCAGCGAGTTCCACAGCTCGCTGTGCAGAATAGCTCTTTTGCCTGTTCTGAACATGCCATCAGCTAGTCCTACTTCATGCCTTTACAGCCTGTATTAGAAGCCACAAGGAACAGTCCCACCCTCACTTTTCCCTACCATTCACACTCTTCTAAGTCTCCCTCAACTTCACCCTCAGTAATTTCTTTTCAGGGATGAAGTATAGCTGCTAGCCTTGCCCCTTCACTGGGTACACCCTGCACCAATTAAGTTAGGAAAATGTGATAATGAGAAAGGCAAATGGCTGCCTTGCACCACGAGCTAGATGCTTTAAAGACAAGTACAAAAACCTAGTCCGTGTCTGACACACAGATAGATACAGATCTCTCTTCCCGTATCTATCTGTATGCAAACATACACTCACTGCGCCTCTTAGTTATGCTTTCATTCACAGCACTACTGAACTTCACATTTACCTTCAAAATAGGTTACAAAAAAAAAAAAACTTATTTAGACCATATTTTTCTAACAATAATAACAATAACAGATCAGAATCCTTCCTCCTTTAGATGGGTGAGGCCTTTTCCCCAACAGATTTTTTTTTTTCCTCCATTTTTCTTCCATCTGAGAATAAGGGAACTAAAAAGACACCTTGGCCTTTATCTGATCTAATCCTTTTGTACAGTAGAAATGTGTTTTAAAAAAAAGCTCTTTAATGCATTCCTCGATGTATTAAGAGATTTTTTTTTTAATGTATTCCTTCCCATTGCACTATACAACTTGTTTTCTGTTTAGAAATCCCAGCTTTTTAAAATCATAAATACAAAACTACTGCTTTTCCAAATGCTTAGAATGAGCTCATTGACGATGCTATAAAATGTCTCAGAATTGAGTGCATTATTTTGATGAATGAAATTACTATACATTTTGTTCTCTGATTTCCAGAAACTGGCATTACATTTTCAATAACCTTTATCACACATCCTCAACTTAACTGCAATTGCTGAATAAGAGGCAGGACAGCGATCAGATAAGGAGAAGCCATGACAGAGCAAACTGAAATCATTTTGCCTAAATTGGCAAGAATCAACACAAAACAAGGCTGCCTTTAACAGATCGGTTAGAACAAAGCACATAAATCATGTTTTTGAGAGGGCTTAATTTACACCATATGCCAATTAAGTCAAGTGCAATACATAAGTTATGAATAATCTCATTGGAGTGAAGAGTGTTGTATTTGGAAGGAAAATGATCTAACTGAAGCCAAAATTATAATCATCTTCAATAATTACATTTCCAGCATTGTAAATTCTTTTCTATTGCAACACTGAAAGCAGTCAATTGTGCAAGTAATTTTCCATTACCATTTACATTATTAAACTCACACACATTAACCAAACTCTTGTTTATATTTTTTTGCCAGTGGTTAATGCTACTACAAATCAACGATCCTTTGGGTCAGTCTTAAGAAATACAATTTCATCAGCTATTATTCTGTCTAATGAACCCCTGTAACCAAGCCTGGGGTAATCACTTATTTCCTTCACTGCTTTTTTCATCGAACCATAAAAATTCAGTATTGTCCTATGGGAGTGATGCTTATGGGAACTGTAATAGCATAAGCATCATCTTTTCTGGGTGCTATCCTCAGCTCTGCCACGGCCTTGAGCATTTCTAGCTGCAGAAAAATCTAAATTGCTATTGCAGCCTCTCTGAATTTCTTTTTTCCACCACAACTTTATGATTTCTCATGATCAGGCACTTACTATGATCTAGCCTGTTTCCCTGGCTAATCTTTGATATGTTTTGGTTTCTTCACTGCTGTGATAGCCTCTCTTTCTCCCGCCTCTCTCCTCCTGTCCTGTTTCTGACACACTGACCATGTGGGTGGGAGAACGTCAGTGAATATTCAGTCACTTGTGCCAGCTGACCACACTGAGCTGCTCTAAGCCCCTCATGGGACATCCCTTAAAAACAAAGGTCCCTGTGGCTAGCAGCCAGCTCCCTGTTCTGGATAGCTTCCACTTGGAAGGAGGGTCACCCCAGTTATCAATTTTTATTGTTTCCCATTGCTGAGGCCCTGCTAAGATGTGCTGGCATTCCAGCCCTGCTAGGACTACAATGCAACCAAAGTGACACTCACCGTATCAAGAGGAGGGCATTTGCAAAATGTCACTGATACTGGCACTTGGGACAGGTCATCCTTCCCCTTCCTTCTCAAGCTTACCTATGCGGATAGGAACAAAGTACACAGTCCAGTCAGACTAGATCATGGCAGCTTCTGTGGCAGGACTAGTTAATTAGACAAACTATGTAGAACTGCCTTGTCAGTGAAATACCATGCTCACCTCATACTCCTCTGGGCAATTCAAGAGAACCTAAAATCTTGCCTGCATAAGCAAGCAAGGCCGTGCAGCAGGGTAGAATGTAGCAACATGTGACGTTGCCAGCACTGAACTAGAAAAGCAGCGTTCCCATGATGCTGTGTTCACTTGGCAAAATAGTTATTAACCTGACCCGAGTTACAGCAATTATAGAAACACCACCATGTTCACATTTACTGATCACAGAAAATAAAAATATTTTACAAATAAATCATAAACACCTTCTAAGTGTGTCTAGGAATGGAATCATAAGAGAAACAAGCAGTCAAAAGGAGAGGATGTAACCAGGACATACACTCTACAGCTGTGTCTCTCAACTTTTTTCAATCAAGAGACCATTCTGCCTTTTCTAAACAAAAAGAAAATGCTTGGACGGCCTTGTGTCCCATGTATTTTGTCAGCTGTAAATGAGCAAGGGATAAACAAAATCTCATGCCTGCCTAGACATGCAAATAAAATGTTTTGGGTTTACAAAAATTATAAGGTGATTATTGTAACTACGAAAATATAAATATATGTAAAATAAAATTTAATTAATAGAAAAGCAAATGTGACCCCTTTTCTGCAGGTCTTCACTGAGCTGGCTAGCATGTGCCACAGGCAGAGTAAAACTGCTTGAGAGCAATAGACACTTCCTACCCTGAGTGTATTCTGAACTCTGGAAGAGAGAGTGCAGCTGGATCACCCCGCTGCCCAGCATGCCGAGCCATGCTAGCTCAGCAAGCATTTCCTGCTCCACCCGTCGCCTACTGCCAGCTCTTCAGGCAGGGGTCTCCTTTCTGTTCCACGGCTGCTCGGTGCACATAAAGCAGGCCCCTGGCTCACCTCTTCTTCCCCAGGGCATGTTGCTTGCAAATAAATATATCCTGAAAAGTGGCTGAAACCTCAGACAAATGATGCCTGGGACTTCTCAAAATACTAGGAGACTTAATTGCTGCACTGGCTGAATCAACTTGGACTGAAATTCGAGGACCCCTTTTTTTTCTTTTGTCCTGGTTTCAGCTGGGATAGAGTTAATTTTCTTCTTAGTAGCTGGTATGGTGCTGTGTTTTGAATTCAGGATGAGAACAACGCTGATAACACACCGATGTTTTAGTAGTTGCAGAGCAGTGCTTACACAGAGCCAAGGACTTTTCAGCTTCTCGTGCTGCCCTGCCAGCGAGGAGGCTGGGGGTACACAAGGAGCTGGGAGGGGACAGAACCAAGACAGCTGACCCAAACTGGCCAAAGGGATATTCCATACCATATGACATCATGCTGAACAATTAATATGGGGTGGCTAGCCGAGGGGGAGGGGTACCGCTGCTCGAGGACAGGCTGGGCATCGGTCAGTGGGTGGTGAGCGACTGCATTGTGCATCACTTGTTTTGTACATATTATTATCATTATTATTNTTTTTTCTTTTCTCCATGGAGCGTGCCCACAAAAGATGGTATTAATGATGCATTCTAGACTTTGTCATTGCTGTGTGTCCTGGTACATGCGGCTAAGTTTGTCCTGTTAATTCTCTGGACACTCTCTCACACAAAGATAAGACTAGGATACCTATAGCTACCCAACTGCTGTGTGTGTTACTTACCCAATCACAAGGAATAAATAAACTACCACAAGCTGTCAGTGAAGTACCATGCGAAGTACAAATGCTGTCACCTCCTCGGTACAAGGTTCCATACTCCACTGGTTGCTTTTATTCTGACACAGGTCATCACACCAAATGCCCTGAGTCTGGCCTTCCACCCTCCACAGCATGAATTGTTCATCTGGCAGATATGCACTACTCTTTTGAAAGATGAAAAGAGTCAAAGAACACAAACTGCAACAGAAACTGTCTGGGCTATGTGTCTGAGTGGTTGCAATTCAGCTGTGATATACCAAGAGAGAGGGCTGGGACAGTGCTGCAGAAGGTGAGCATAGCTGGCTAGATGTCCTTCAAGAAAGTGTCCTGGTGACTTCCCAGCCATGATTGAGAAATGAGATAATCTCATGAGCACCCATCAGGTAGCTGGCTACCCAGCAAGTCAGGAACACATCATACCTCTGAAACAAAAGGGAGAGGAAAAGTACAATATAACGATAATGCAAAAAGAACATTCAGCAGTGTTCCAGTATCTCTGTGCTTTAGAGTTGGCTGAGGATTCAAAAATCCTTTGCACTTAGCTTCATGCTTCACAGTTACTGCAGCCAAGCAGGTTAAAAAGAAAAAAAAAATCTCTCTCCTGTTACTCCTCTCCTTTTACTGTCCCCAACTGTCAGTTCTTAATGAGAGGGGGCAGACCTGGGCATAATATTATTTCCCTGCCAGTCCACACCATAGGTACCTGCTTATTTCTGATGGATGACTTTTCATGACTAGGAAGGCTCCTGCCTTTTTGCTCACATGTATTTTGAGCTTCCAGGGAGAAAACAGAGAGAGAAACAGGACAGAGCAAAGAAAACATGACACAGTTTGCTACCTAACTAGTTGGCATAGCTAGCTTTATTGCTTGTTTCCTATTCATCTGGCTGGTAGGAAACCATAACATAGACATGAAGATTTTTGCCCTACCTTCACCATCAAGCCTTGCATCAATGAGAGTGCAATACTCAAATGGGAGGCCAACCACCTCCTGGCCAAGAAGGAGAGAAGCAACCATTAACAATGGAAAACACTAATGTCACCTTGTTCCTCACCCTAGCCCTCAATATGACTGCTCTGTTTCTTGTGTTCCTAGAATGAATTTTGGAAAATTTCTCCTGGTTTGCAAGTAGATGCAGGAAAAGAAAGAGAAGAAAAATGCAGAGCAAAAGGGAGAATATGTCGCTTCAGAGCTTCAGCATCAATGGACTTAATTGGACTCCCACATACAGGAAGGGTGACAAGCAGCTGTTATGTGCTTTTAAATGCATATTCCATTTTTCCAGATGGGACAGAAATATAGAATACGATGAGGAAAGCTCATCTGAACAAGGCAGGCAAAGCCCAGCACTCTTCAAAGCCAACAGAAAAGCTGAAAGATATTTTTCCCATCAGCAAGAGATTGCCCCATATGCTCACCGCAAGCTCTGTTCTCTGGGAACCATCACCTCTTTGACTGAGAAACAGAATTCAACCTATTGCCCAAGATCTGGGTTTTGATAGCCAGCAGCAAGGAATCCAAAACAGAGGAAACAAGGGGCAATAGATTTAGAGTAAGGATGTCCTAGGACTGTTGCCCAACAAGAAGCAGAGCAGAGCAGCAAAAACTACAGCTACCTTTGAAATGCAGTCTGATCCATGTACACTTGTGTGAGCCACAGTGTCCCTCCTGGCCCCATGTTCCTGTGTTCCTAGTACTCTATGGAGAAGCGACGGCTATTAACTATTGCTGCATCACACAAGAAAGACGATCTCTCTGTATGAGACTCCACGAGAGAGAGAGACCTGCTGGAGAGACATCTCTCCCAAAATTACCCTGTGCAAGTAATGAAGATGAGACACCTTCTGAGACGGAGGTGTCAGGAGAGCAGATGCTGGAACAAACTGCTAAAGAATAACAAATCACCCACACAGTGTACCATGTACATCCAAGAGATCTGAAAGGGTTTGGGATGGAAGTGGCTGAGCTGCTAAAAACATGACTTTTCTCATTAAAATCAGCTGTTCTACTGGAGTAATGAAGGGTAGCAAAAGCTGTAAGTTGTTCTAAAAAAAGGCATATGGGGTGATCTGGGAAGTCACAGACCACTGAGCATTACTTTGAATGAGGTAAATTGGTTGAATTATCAAGTAAAATTAGAATCACAGGAAAGGACTGGCACAAAGAGTTCATTTCGTTTTGCTCCAGTGTCCTTGCCCTCTTTTCCACTGCTCCCTAGTACCTTAAAAGTCCCCCTGATTCTCCTGAAGTCTCCTGCCTACATCATTCCTCATTATTTTTTGTGTGTTTGGCTATATCCTACAGAAAATTGCTTTTCATCCTCCCACACTCCACCTACTGCTGTCCTGGGAAAAACTGCATAAGCAAAATATTTGTATTTATTCATGTAATAAAAAATATAATATATAATATTATTATATATATTATATTATATATATATAAAATATAATATATAATATAATAAATCATGCCTGATGTCCTGGTGATCCAGCATCAGTCCCTCATTTGTCCCAGTCTTAACAGAGGAGAACTGTAAGTTCCAGGCAGCTGACTGACTTACACTATAAACTGGGCTTTACCATGAGAAGAGACATGCAACAGTCTGTAAAAACGTTACAGCGCAGAGTTTTCTACATCGACCCGTATATAATGCCTGATCCAGATGGAGCCTTAGGATAGAAAGAAAGGCCAGATGATCTCTTTGGTTTCCTTGGTGAGATACACAGAAAAGAATGACCCAGCAGGTGTCTTGATTCTGTGCCTGAAAACTTTTACCCTGGAAATAAGCATTCCCATCCATTCCCCCTCTCCACTGACTCAGGACTTTCTTATACGTTGCAGCACAATTCCTTTTTACGAACCAGTAGCAGGGAGGAAGCAGCAACCTTCAAAAGGTGCTGACCAAGGTATGGCCAGGCTATAGAGAATGCAGGCAGGATGTGACAAGCCGAGAGCAGATAAATACGGAGTAAGCGCCACTCGAAGAACGGAGAGCAGGTGAGCTTGAAGCAGAAGACAGAAACCAGCATGGGATCTGTATGGGACAGCCAGGCAATGCATCCAAGTTCCTACCTGAGGGTAAGCATCAGAGGCTAAAGGCAGAGGGCTCCCAGTCAGGAAAGCCAAAAGCTCTGGATTGCATCCTGCTATAACCTATGCTGGAGGCACAGAGGCACTCAGCCTGCAGCCGATATGCACTGAAGGTGCACAGACAGACACTATTATAGTTTCACTTCTTCTGTTTAGATCATTGTACCATGACTATTTGCAAACCTACCCTTTCTTGCCTAGTAATTACTGGCTTTATATTTGTTTAAAATTACATAGAGTCTAATTAACACTCATTAGTTTGGCAGGTTTGTTTCTGGTACTGTGATTACTGCAGAAAATCACTTTACTTGAGTAGAAACTTAACTAGTTACCAGTTTTAACAGTCTTTATTGCTCAGGCAGAGCAGGCAGGATTTTACCTAATACCTCTTCATGTAGTCTGGTACCCAGAAACACCACCCCAAAGAAGATATGAAAGAACCATGCTGATCCTGTACTACTTTATCTATTTTGCATATTAATTTTCTAAGTACTTAAAGTTTCTAACACCTAATTCTGTAACCACCTAATATCACTAACTAGTTACATTAATG
Organism: Anseranas semipalmata; assembly: GCA_013399115.1. NCBI lineage: Eukaryota > Metazoa > Chordata > Aves > Anseriformes > Anseranatidae > Anseranas > Anseranas semipalmata. Next base: position 1,273,831 of record VXAA01000828.1, on the reverse strand, counting down.
AACACACTAGACTATAATTTATACCAATTACCCATATCACTTTCATTAAACTAACTTCAGTGTTTACTTGGATACTACCATAGTTAAATTGTTACTATAATTCTACTCCAGATTTTGTTAACAGTCCAACTTAACAACTTTCATAACTACAAGACTTTGTTTTCTTTTCTAACTAACAAACCAGGGCCCCAGAATTTCTCTGAGTAGACATTAGCTTCCATGCATCCACATGATGGCAATGCAATTCACTTTTAATCAAACTCCTTAGGTCTAAACTTCCCCGTTTGGATTTCTGGAGAATTAAAACACTCTTTGAAAGGTCATTGCAATGCTTCTTTTTCACTTTAGTCCCAAGTCCAAGTGGATATTACGATTTATAAAGCTTATGGCCTTTAAGGCCCGGGAACTGAAGCATCTCTGTGCTTTCCTCTAAGTCATCATGCACCTGATGCCTCACTAATCCCCAAGAGGCTTGGTGCACCATGGCACCGAACAGCTATAATTACCTCTGGAAGCCAGCTGCCACTCAAGTGACAAAGAAGCCTGCAGAGCCATTTCCCCCAGCCCACGTCGCTGAGCACTTGGACCATTTGAATACAATATTAAATAGAACAAGACGTGGGCAATATGTTATTTTTGCGAAGCTGAGCTTGTCACATTTGCAAAATTAATATGGTGTGGCAGGAGATGAAAAGGCCACCTTCTCCATACAGCTCCTGTATCTATGGAGCCAGACAGTGTGAGCCCAGGAATGAAGTGCCTAGCTTTGTAAAACCATAAAGTTTTCAGACTCAAAATGGGCAACCAGCAGCACACTGCAAGTCCTCTGAGATACGCAGAAGATGAGAATGTAATGACAGAATGGGTGAAAAGAGGTATTTCCTACCAAGTCTAAGCAAAGCTTTTTTAGGTCTCACTGCAGCACTGCTCCAACAGGCCTCTGAGTTTTCTTGCTAGTCCTAGGCCCTAACATTGCAGCAAACCATGACCACCTGGAAAGCAAAGAGCACTGGCAGTCTCTAGGAGATGCTCTTTCTGGGACCTCTGTACAGTGCTATGTAAATGACTTTTATTATCTTTCCTCCTCAGTGATCCCTGCACTCCATAGACAAATGGGAGGACTGAGTGCCGACTCTAAGGAACTTTGTAGCCTAAATCACAGATAAGTCCCTGCTGCTGTTCAAAGTGGGTAACTTTCTGGGCAAATTTCCTTTTTCTTTGAAAGGAAGGGGTTCTGTATTCTTGAGATACAAGAAAAAAAAAAAAAAGAAAAGAAAAAAAAAGAAAAAAACACTGTCTTCTTTGCAAAGCAAGCTGCGTTCCCTTGGTAAATACCAGCATGATCACCACAGATTTCATTTTGTTCCTTTTGCCTTTCCTTCAAACAGAAGTTAAACTCACCCATTTTCTTCCTGCACATTCTCCTTTTCAGATGACATGGCTCAGAACACCACCTCCAGATCAGAACTTCATTTGGACATGTCCTACCAATAAAATCCCCAGTAGAAACTGTAAGAAAGCATGACATCTGCTGCTTCTTTTGACAACTGGTCAAGGAAGGTGCATTTACGAGTATATACATGCACATATATGCAGTACTGCATGGGTGCCAGCTGGCTCATGTATTCCCAAGACAGAGAGGGGACAATCAATATTGGCAGAGTCCACCCTGAGCCTAAAATCTGAGCAGAAAAGAGTGTTTGAAGGAAACATGGGAGGTCTTCGGACTACCTGCCCCATTCAAGCTTGACCTTCTGGTGGAAAGCCCATTGACTGTGTGACGCTGCCCACACAGCACAGAGCTGTCCACAAGCAACTTCACAAGCCAAGACACACAGCAGGTTTTCATTTCTTTCCATCTAAGCATAAGGTGGAGTCAGTGACCTTCTCTTCATCCCACCTGAGAGTCCTCTTGGGGAAAGAGAGAGGCCATTTTAAGAAAGGTAAGGTACACTGGGAATCCCACTGAGTGACAGGGAACAGTTCTACAGCAATTGCTTTGTTTAAAATGCAAAATGTGGATGTGTTTAGAGGACATATCAGCATCAATCACTGTATGCAAATACAGCCTGTGGAGAAGAGCTTCCCCTGTAAGTCACTCCTCACTGCCCTAATCGAGTTAACGCTAGTGACTGAGGGCATGTTGAACGCTGATGGGCTGCTGATAGCACTGTCCTAGGAGAAGATTAATAAAAGGCAGCAGGAGTGCTTAGTCCAACCAGAGCACAAAGTGAGAAGGGGAGGCAAGGGGGGAGGAAAATGGTATCTTTCTCTCTCAAATCATTNAAAAAAAAAAAGCCAGCAAAACCTTGCAGCACTCTTCCACAATCACCAGCACGCTTATGGAGGGCGGTCAGCACTGATGGCATTACACTGACTTGGACAGGAGACACTGCTGACTTGCAGTCTGTAACTCCATTCACAGCAGCACTTAGGTCCATAAAAGATAAGTAAGGAAAGCAACTCTGCTGCTGTTAAGCTTAGAACTAACTTAGCTAGGGAAAATAGAGTTTTAAAGAGAAACACTGCAAGGGTTTGCTTGAAGGAGAAGAGAGACATATTACACACAGGCCCTAGCAGTCATCGAGGAAAAAACACCCCACAATTCCTGTGCGAGCTCTGTGAGGCTGATGGTAGCAGCCCTGCAATGCCCACCATAGCCAGTGCCCGGCACAGTGACAGCATGAGACCCAGCGCCCAGCTGCCTGTGACTGCACGGGACTGGTTTCATGAGCTGGTGATCTCTCTAAGCACTGAAGGCAAGGCCCCGACCTGAGCGAGTAGTTCCAACTACAAGCGAACTTCTCTGGCAAATGCAGCCCCTGGCACTTCCTGGCAGGTGACCTGTAAGTACTGCTACTGATAGTCATTAGCATCATTCCCTCCCTTTCTCAGCAGCCAGAGAAGTAGGAGAAGAGCAGGGAGGGTGCAAATGTTCTCAGTTTTCTCACTGCTGGGAGCAGGAACAGAATGAAGCACTGCTAGTTAGACTGCTTTTAACCCATCCACTGAGAGCAGTTTTACTGCCTACACTTCCCCCTTCTCTTCCCAGTCAACTCTTAAGCCTTCTACCTCACCACCTTCTCTCAGCTTCTCTCATCAGCACCTTTGGCCCATCACCCACGCATGCTTCCCGCACCAAATTGTTGCTCAAAGGGTTTCCCTCTTCTTACAGCTTCCTGTTGCAAAGACTTCTGCCCTGAGATCCTCTTCCACCATGTCTGCCCTCAGAATTTGACTTACTGTCCCATGACTCCTGTACATCTGAGTTACTGTCAGCTCCTTGGAGAGTGGGAATCTTCTCCTTTATGTATCTGTGAAGTGCTCAGAACACTTATATTGCTCTATAAATAAGGATAGTAAGAGTCTAATGCTGACAGCTCCAACTGATTCATAGGACAAGGCCTGCCCATGGAGTGAGATCATTCTGCTTACTGGAAGATTTCATACCAAAACAAGTTTCTACCTGGAGTCCAATACCTATCAAAACTCTTCTGAGCCTAGTAAGAGCAAAGCTGGTCCTTCTGCAAGCAGCCTTATCATTACAGCCTGCCTCTCCAAGGCAGTCTGAGGAATCCCATACAGGGTGTGCACAATATTTCTAGAAACACTGTGTAATGTTTTTAGGCTTCTAGAGACAAGATGCATCACTACTGCTGAACCAAGAGTGAGGCAGAAAATGCAGGAGAAAAATCCTTTTGGCACAATTCATGTTTATACCACAAACGGTAGCAGTATGCTGCATACCTCCAGCTCCAAACTACATTTTTGCCAGCTTCAGGTTGCTGTTATCTGAAATCATTGCTAAAGCAGACAAGGTGAGTGCTGTCTCCTTTCCTCATCCCATCATCTCCAAGTCCCAACAGATGTTTCTGCTTGCCTCTGAGTTATTTCAACTTGTCCACAGAAACTGATGGACCGCTGATCTGCACTTGGAGGGCTGCTTGTGTACCATTTAGGGGCATGGATACAAGACAGAATAAGACAGGATACTCTTTCAGTCATTTTCTAGCCCTACATATTCCACAGTTCTGGTACTTATCCAGGCATGCTACAACTCAGGCAGTTTTGTGGGACTTACACTGTCTGAAGAGCAGGAGTTTGCACACTGCATCCCTCTCTCCATCTCTAGCATTTGAATGACGAAGATCTTCCACAGGCACCAGCTGCATAAGAGTTCTCCAGTTTCAGAACCAACTACTGCCTCTATGGGATGATCAGCTATCAGATAAGCTCACTATCAGCGTTCCATAGAATCATAGAATCACAGAATATCCCGAGTTGGAAGGGACCCATAAGGATCATCGAGTCCAACTCCTGGCACTGCACAGGTCTACCCAAAATTTTAGACCATGTGACTAAGTGCACAGTCCAAACGCCTCTTAAATTCAGACAGGCTTGGTGCAGTGACTACTTCACTGGGGAGCCTGTTCCAGTGTGCAACCACCCTCTCAGTGAAGAACCTCTTCCTGATGTCTAGCCTAAACCTCCCCTGCCTCAGCTTGACACCATTGCCACGGGTTCTATCACTGGTGATTAAGGAGAATAGGTCGGCGCCTGGCCCTCCACTCCCCCTCGCAAGGAAGTTGTAGACTGCGATGAGGTCTCCCCTCAGCCTCCTCTTCTCCAGGCTGAACAGGCCAAGTGACCTCAGCCGCTCCTCATACGTCTTCCCCTCTAGGCCCTTCACCATCTTCGTCGCCCTCCTCTGGACACTCTCCAGCAGTTTTACATCCTTTTTGTACTGTGGTGCCCAGAACTGCACACAGTACTCAAGGTGAGGCCGCACCAGCGCAGAGTAGAGCGGGACAATCACTTCCCTCGACCGGCTAGCAATGCCGTGCTTGATGCACCCCAGGATACGGTTGGCCCTCCTGGCTGCCAGGGCACACTGCTGGCTCATATTCAACTTGCTGTCAACCACAACCCCCAGATCCCTCTCTGCGGGGCTGCTCTCCAGCGTCTCATTGCCCAGTCTGTACATATAGCCAGGGTTGCCCCGTCCCAGGTGCAGGTTCCAGTCTGACTGGAGTTGCTTCTCCAAAGCTCAAGGGCTAAAAACCAGTCAAACCATCATCATTGGACATAGCAGTCTCCTCAGGAAGCAGAAAGGATGCTGCTTCTTTTCTAGTACCCAGTGGAAAGACAGTTTGTTTCTGGAATACAATGAGTTGCCCTACCAGGACAGGAATCGGGGGGAGCAGAAAACCTGGGATAGACGGAGGGTGGGTGAGCGGTGGGTTCTGGCTTTACAATAGGATGATAAATGATAACAGCATTAGGAACAAAACCAAACATCCTTCATGCTGTCAGAGCAACGAAGCCAGCACATAACAAGATGTGGGCACAGGGCTGTGTGGTTGCTTTCCAGAGAAGCACACAACTATCAGGTTACTTCTGCTCTGACTCAACAGACCAATTCATCTTCCCTGGGTTCCTGCAGAAGAGGGCACAGGACAAAGGAGAAGTTATTTCTCTCCAGTTAGCTAAGAGCTTCAGCTGCTCCACAGTGTATTGAACTCAATAGGCAGGGCCAGGTCAGTGCTGGATGCCAGTGCAGAAGAGCTGTAAGAGGATGTGGATTAGAGAGCTCTAGATGATCATGGGCTTTTTCCCCACACTGCCTTAGTAGTTACCAAAGGATGCTGTGGGGACACTGCAGAGGAAGATGACAGCACTGGGGCCTTAACATAGAAAGGAGAGAGAAGTCCAGAAGATGAGGGCCACAGCATCCAATACGCTTCAAAATACTCCCTCTGGTTCAGGCTCCCCAGAGAACTTTGCCATCCCTCAGATGAGAACAAAAATCCCTTCCTGGGGCTTACCTCATCTTCACAGGAGGTCACCAGGACAAAAGCAGTAGCTGGAGAAGGCAGGGATGCAAAAGTAATCACCGCTGTCGGTCTTTGTGAAAAGCAGGCTCAATGAATTAACATTCTGCTCAGTGCAGCTGCTCTCCTGCCTTTGTTGTAACCTAAGACTTGGCAGTGATGAGAAGATTAATGGCCAGAGTAGAATCAAGAATGGGATGGAGTGGGCTGGTCATACCTGGTTTTGCTTTTACCAGCTCCCTCTCACCTCCTTCTGTGCTCAAAGCTGGTCCTATTCTCACATGGAATCAAACAGAGAAAATACCACACTCAGTGAACATATGTGCATGTAGCCAAGAAGGACTTTCAAGCACTACTGGCCTGACAGACCATTCCTCACAATATTAGTGCTGGAAAGTCATTGCTGCTAAATTCAGTTTCCCTTAACAGAACAGTAACAACACAGTGATTTTTCCCCTGATAACTACATCTCATCTTCCTCCACTAATGGCAAGAACCACAGATAGCTGTCACTGTTCTTGGCTTGCAGCTGGCAAAACTGAGACACTGTAAAGGAAGTGACCTTCCAAGGCCAAACACAGCAAGGATTCAGACACAGGCTTTCACAACTCTCTACTCTCTGTATTACAGAGTCATAGAATCACAGAATCATTTAGGTTGTATTGTTTACAATCTCTTTGTTTTGCAAATGCTCTCTCTCAAGATGAGCTAAAATCTCCATCAACCCACATATATGCCACTAGACTGTTCATGAGCTAGACATTCTCCTCACCTGACTGCAGACAATACTGTAAGGCCCCATGAAAAGCAAGAAGGTTCTGCAATACCAGCTTGGCCTTGTCTTCTGTTTGTGGCTCTGAGGACTGTTGGCTACTTTCCCTCCTGCTGTGAGGGGTGGCCAGGGACACAGAAACTTAAGCAACAAGAATTTCTTTGCTAAAGACACCTTACACTCAAAAACATCAAAATGGGAAAAAATATGAGTATTCAGATGAAAAAGCCTTTGGAGCCAGGCATGAACCAGATGTGTCACGTGAAAAAATGCAACTGAAAATGAAAATCCAGCCTGGAAGAAGGCAATAGAAAGGAACATACAAATTAATACACCAGGTAGAAACAAGCACGGCTACAGAATCCTGAAATCATCTACTGAACTCCTTATAAGTAGCTTTGTGAGCAGTATGGTAAACGAATCCCACCTTCCTACTGACTTCTGCTGTGTGCTGAATTTACTGTGCTGCATATAAACATATGTGAACTCTGATCAGAGTTTTTCCCACAATTAGGACATTCATGCACCCCTTCTAAAGGACTGCCTTTTGTCTGTCTAACAAGGGGTGAGGTTGGAAATGTTAATCTAATGCAGATACTGAAAAGTTTTCTTCTCTGTCCAGGAAACTTCTTGGGACCTAGCACATTTAAAACTTCTGCATCTCTTCCAGTAAATCCAGTTGGGATAACAGATTCAAAAATTATTGTCGGGAATGAGTGAAAAACTATAGACAGATAGAGAGTCACAGACAGACAGTACGATCGCTTAAGCCTTGTTTCATTTGGAAATGAGGCTTGAAGGAATTATGATCTTTTTTAGATCTACTGGAAAAAGAAAGTTTACCAGCAAATTGGTGGGTCTTTGAATTATGAGAAGATTTGCACTATGAGGGGGAGATTAAGGAAGACAATGACACTGCAAGAAAGCAGCACTATTTCTTTGGCACCAAGAATTATGAGCAGAGATCCAACTTGAAATTATTCTTTTTAGATGATAAGGATGAAGCTTGGAAACAGCAAGACTCGCAGTAGGAAGAACTGGAAAAAATAATAAATTGAAAAGGAACAATCTCCCAGGATTTTATGTCATTTGTTTGGGACCCCTGAAGGAAATGAAGAATAGAGCAGCCTTGCTGCTAATACAAAGCCAATTATATCAACAGAATTCGCTGCTCTACAGAGTGAATTCCAGCCATCTATCCAGCTTCTACAGCACAGTAAAATGGCTGAGGTCCCTCAAATTAGTGAGGGCAAAATCAGGCCAACCCAAAGAGAAGAGCCTCCTCTGGCAACCTAGCTGGTGATGTTCAGCATGCCTGTGCATTTTGCCACTGATGGATACATACCCATTTTTCTAACCACTCCTGACCTTGTTATTCCAAATAAGAATTAAGAATAATGAAGAAATCTTCTCTGCCAGAAGCCTGAAGCTTTGAAATGTTTTTTTCTTGATGGGCTTGGCCCTTTCTTTGCTTATACACCAGTCGTCTTTTCTGCATCCTGCACAGCCTGTTCTAGTTCCCCTTCTGTGAATACGCTTTCTCCCGAAGTCAAACTGGATGATTCAAGTCCCATGCCTGACATGGAAAGCCATGGAAGTGTTACTGTACTAAGACTGACGTTAGATCATGCACTGAAGAGTTTAGCAAGCTCCTGAACTGGAGAAGGGGATGCAAGAGAAGAGTTGGAGAGTAAGAAATATTGGTCCTGCTGGAGGGAGAGGTGACCTACTTGGACCCTTACTGTAAATAAAACAACAGTTCTGACGGGAGTCAAAGTCCAGGGTGAAACTGTTGTTTGGGAAAGTAAGAAAAATCATCCAATTGTGTCTGAGAAAAATCTAGGATGTACAAAAGCCTAAGCCATAAACCAAAAACCTAAGCCCTAAACCATAAAGATGTTCTATCTCTCAATCATGATGTTATGGAAGCATCTTCCAACCAAGCACTGGTGCTCCCCTCCCAGGGACTCTACTCAGTCTTGGTCCACCATCCCCACTGCTATTCCTGTGTCATTCCAGGCTAGATGGCTGTTCAGTGCCACATCCTCTCTATGGCCAAGCACTCAGATCCTCTAGTACCTGCCTACCTCTCAGTCCAATTCTGGACCTTTCTTGTCATATGAAATGGGTTTTTTAAATGCATATTTAACTTCAAAAAATTTATATGCCACTGAGGAGAAATTCACACCCTCCCCCCAAATGAAAGAAGGAAGACATAAAATCCTGTCCTTGACTTAACCTTTTACATGCACTGTCTCAGCAAGGATGGAATTTATTCAGCAAGGATTCATTGTAACTTAATTTCTAAATCACAAGTTACCAGTGCCCAGCCCACAGGCGAATTACATCCTCCAGAACTATACAACACTGTGGAGTAGCCTGGTGACCCTTTATACAATGCCCAGCTCAGACCATTTGTTTGAGTTCTGTGGAGCTCCACATGGTTTGCTATATAGTTTTCCTGGGTTGTACCACTTTGTTCACATATGGAGGACCTTTAATTTGTTGCATTGGACCTTACCATCAATGTGCTCATGAGCAAAGGACTGGGTTATAGTTCCAGCCATCTACAAGGTCCACAACACAAGGCAGCCTGCTTCACTGCACAAGTCTCCAGTAAGTGTTGTTCCCACAGGAGGTGCTGTGTACCCCACAGGAGCACACACAGGGTTAACATTCTTGAATTCCTGCCCAGAGACAAATGGTTTGTGTTGAGGAACTGCTGCTGGGAAGGAAGAAAAAAAAGCCCCTTTTTTATTATTCCGAGGTGCATTTTAATTTGCACAAGCGACATTGTGTCTGTGATGGATTACACGAAGGGAAACATTACAGCCCAGCAAGCTCAGCAAGGAAAAAAATAAGGGAGATATGGGGAGGATTAAAAACAACCTATTGCAATGCAGAATTCTGATAAGGGGTCCATGGTGCTTTCAGAGCGGGAGCAGGTGGAGCTCAGAGTACTGAAAAAGAGAAGGGGCATGGTTTAGGGTGAGGTCAGGGGAAAGGCGCACAGACTGGAAGAGACTTCTTGGTCATACAGTCCACTCTCTTCCTGCTACCAGCACCATCACAGGAGCACTTTCATGAAAGATCATGCTCCATCTTAAAATTCATTCTGTTTCTTTTCCCTTGGAAGGATGTTCCAGAATCTCACTTCTCTGATGCTTAGAAACCTTCGTTTAATTTCCAGACTAATTTATTCTCAGACAGTTTATATCCATTTGTTCTTGTGCCAACATTGTCCTTAAGCTTAAATAGCTGTTCTCTCTCTTGAGGGTTTTCTGGTTTGATGTATTTATAGACAGAAATCATAGCCCCTCTTTCCTCATTTTGCCTGACTGAACTAGCAAAGCTCCTAAATCTTGTAAAACAGGCTTCCCATATCACTGGTCATCCTAGTACCTTTCTGTGCTCTGTTCCAGTTTGTACCTGTCCTTCTGGGATACTGGTGACTGGAACTGTATGTGCTATTTCAGGAGCAGTTGTAACAGGCTCTTGGGCAATTGCACAATAGTTCCTCTTGTCTACTGGAAGCATCTCTGCACTGAAAATGCCTCCCAGCTTCAGAGGTTCCATCAGCACCATGCTGATCATTTGGCCAAGGCTATTAATGGTTAAGACAAGATCAGTTCTGGAAAAGCCTCTTTTCAGCACAATACTTCAACTTTCAGCACCACCTGTTGCTTTCGCCCCTTCAGTCACCCTTATGATTCCTCCACTAATCACCATGTGGCACCTTACCAACTGATTTTCTGAACTCATGATAAACAAGCTCTAGCCAGATATCTTATCAATGCCAACTATCTCATTGCTTTTTATCCCATTTTCTGTTTTGCTCTTGTACAGGTTCTTTTCCTTTAAGAGTACAAAACTACTGTACAAGCTAGAGAAAAATCCTTATTGCCTGCTAATGGTATATGGGTTATGGCACACAGGTAGGTAATTCTGTCCCCTTGTTGGGGGGAGCAGTGGTGATATGCAGTGGTCTCTTTATTACTGTCTTACATTTTCTTACTCACTCTTTGGAGTCTCAGCAGCATGACCAGACTCTTTGTACTCCTCCATTTTTTTTTAGTCCAGGCTCTTCTCGTTTTGAACTAATATAAAAAAACATTTCTCCAGAGTTACTAGTGCCTGGAATTAAAAGATAGATTTTTAGCACTTAGGGGCAGAGGCATTTAATAATAATAAAAATGTAGCTTAGTAGGTGGCCTGAGAAATGCCCTAGCACAGCAGGAGAGACTCAAGAAAGCAAGCTGAATTAGGCAGCCTGTTGGTAAACCAAAGCATCACATTTTTGTACCATGAATCACAGAATATTTGAAGTGACCACAATAAAGATTTATGAGTTAATTTATAGGATGCATGTTATAAAAACCCAGGCACGTCCATAAAAAGGAATGAAAAAACCCCTCCCAGAACATCCTCATTAATAAGCACATAAATAAAGAGAGCCTGGCTACTCCAAAATCTACCTAAGCTCCAGTTCAGAGTACTACTGAGCATCTGGAAACACCAGCAACTCCCCTGGAAGCTACACAGGCTCAAGATCTTTCCTAAGTAGAAGCTGAAAGCCTACTGCCATAAACCCTGGAGGCTTTTCCTGCAGAAGAAAGAGATGAGCCCTGCTGGACCCTCTAAGGTCAGTATAGCTGGGCTCTGATGCACACAATGAATTGTTTCTGTTGAAAACATTTGGCCATCAGTGCATGCATGTATATATATATGCATAGTGCAATGTAAACATATCTATTTGTTTCTCCTGTGCTTCCATAAATGAAACGGTGGCTAAAACTTTCTGGGATGGTGTGAATACTTGAAGCCTAATGACTCCAACTGTAATGTGCTTAGGTTTTATAAGGCTATCATTACCTGTTGTGAACACAAACTCACCCAGGCCCTCGAAAATCATCTAATTTCTTGTGCCTTGTTAATAAGAAAGGCTCTGCTGTTTAAATCCTGTCTGGCTTTGACTAATGCTACAGGCACAACACAACTGTTCCCTTGCCTCCCTCCACATGTCTTCTGGGAAGTCAGATTGGACCCCTTTGGTTGGTAATGAAGGAACAGCATCCTGCATCCTTCCCTGTGGCACCGCTGCCTCAATAGAACTACAAAGTAAAAGATCACACATGCTTTTTTTTTATTTCAGAGTCACTAAGGTTAACTTAACATAAGTGCTAACAAGAAGGTAATGTATTCAAAGACAGTCTTCAAAAATGTATTTTCCTTTTTTTTTTTTTTTTAATCCATTATCTGGCGCATCCCAGCCCTCTCTATTAATGAAAAGTTGACTGTGATCACTTTTCAGAGCAGAGCTAAACTCTGCTACTCTAAGTGCCTAGAAAGGTCAGTGTTAAGCCTGTATCTGTCATGTCACTGAAGTAAGAAATGCCAGTCAACTTCCAGAAAATGCTATGTGACATTTTTTAATAAAATAAAAAGTATTACCTCTGAAATCCATGAGTCTCTCTGTGCCTTGCTGTCCTTCTGGCTAAACCTTTTGCAATCAGATATCTTGCTGCATGCTTAAAGAAACTGTGTCCCTCATAACATACATAAACTCCACTTTCTCTTCAGGGGGAGTCAAATGTGTTTCTTTAAATAAATTTATCACAGAAAAAGTATACAGTACTATTTGGAAAATTCAATGTCAGCTAATTAGTAATTGGCAAATAGGTGTTGCAGTAGGAGAGTGAATGCAATAGATGAGTCATTCAAACTGAATGCTTTAGGCAGCCTAAATATGAAGTCCACTTCCTTTTCACTAATGTTAGTGTCAATGAAAAACAACACATCTAAAATGGGCACCAGACACTTCTTGTAGGCAGGCATTCTGAAATACAGCCATTTCCCTCTTTCCTAGTGCACCCTAAATCCTGCCAGCTCCTTTCTCTTCTAAGCAAGGTCTAGGCAAGCAAGCAGCACAGTCTAATTGGTTTCTTGATGTGATGGACATATTAGGGGATCAGGTAAAGAGCTCTGTGATAACCTTCCTCACAGAGACACACTGGATGTGGCAGGTAACATTATTATAATCTCCAGGCAGCCTGGAGATCTCTCGACAGAAGAAGGGTCCTTTCTCACAGTGATAGTATTGTAAACATCCAGTCACCTAAGCAAGGTCCACCATCCTTCTGTGGAATGAATAGGCAGTTCTCAGCCCAGTTCTGGTGTCACCCAGCTGGGTGGGAGGGACAAACCTTCCCTCCTGACTCCTGAACAAAGTGCCTTCACAGGCAAGGTGACAGTACTGAGAACAGGCAGCAGGGAGAAGTCTTGATGGCCACTGCTCCTGCCATAGTTGCTCTGCAGAAAAAGATTCAGGCACTTCCTTTCCCCCACATCAAATGTGGGTGTCAAAAAAATTATTCTACTCCAAATCCAATGGTTTTCTACTATTGAAGTTCTCCAATTTGCTTTTGCTCCCAGCTAGTAGAGTCACTACTGTTTTAAAGTGGGGAGAAGATGGCTGGTATCACATTGAGGACTGGGAGGTAGTACAGAGAATGCAGGGACCTTGCTTCTCATCTCATATGTGTAAGCCCTGGGTATGTAGCCAAGGGGCAGCTATCTAACATATTCAAAAGAAGGAGAGATGGGGTAGGAGGCTGTACAGGCAAGCCCAGAAGTCCCTGCTCTGCAGTTTCATGCAACTCTGCAAGGTTCCAGACTACTCAGCATAATCTTCTGCCTCTGCTTGGAGCCTGCATGTTTACTTACCTCCTCGATATCATACCGGTGTTTTCCCAGAAAAACACAAGCTGCGGCATGGAAACAGTGATTTCTAGCAGTCAACTCCCGAAAATGACAAAAAAAAGCCCTTTTTAAAAGTTCCTTCCCTGTCAGATTTCATACTGCCATGAAACGGTATGCCATGACAGTTCAGTCAGAGTATCTAAAAACATAACTTCAAAAAAGCTTGATTCAAGGCAATGTAAGGTCACTGCCTCTTTCTCAAGAATGAAACTGCTGTGAAATAGTAGGGTCTTCTAGGCAAATCTCCGAACATTAAATCACTCACACAGGGTTTTTCAACAATGACACAGCAGAGCAAGGTAGTGGATCTGTCATTTCAGTGTTCAGTATATGCCAGGTCCTTGGGAGGAGCCAGCTGGAAGATTCATCTACTATCTAACCACGGTTTTAAAATTATGTTCAAAAAATATAGGTCAAGCTTCAAGGATCTTTACCTAAAAGAGATGGTCAGTGCTGCCACCCCAGTGGTGTGTTAAGATGCTAACCCAGTACCCATATGTCTGGGTACACAGTGAATCTCAGTTACCCTTCAAGTCACAAAACAAGTTGTGGGCTAATTCCATGTGTAATGGATGATTTTGCCAAGGTTCAGTCAAATCCTTTACATTATTAAAAACAACAGTGTCAGGTTATAGTTACTAAAGAAGTCTCAAGTCACGCAAGGCTTTTAGAGATTACACCCAAAACTCTGATGGGACAAAGTTTATGTGTCCACGGACTACAGTCCTCCTGAAAAACACGAGTTAAAAGATTTTCTCTCGCTAACTCTCTGGGGGCTCCCAGCCTCTCCCTAGCCTCCTAGAGAGCTGCACAGCCTCTACTTTTGCTGCACATTTCAGGAAATCTGATGTGGTGAAACACCTTCCACAAGCACCATCTGCATAGCTCTCCTTCTGATTCTCTGCCACCAACTTTCTTCCACAGCTCTAACAAAAGAGGCTTGCCATTGTCATCTTCATGCCTACACAGGCAGTGGGGACCGGGATACTCCCAAGTCAGGAATCAGTCTGTTTAGTTTAGTATGGTTTCTACTATGATGTTAACCTACTGCTGGACACCTGAAAACATGGCATCCTTCCTTATGGCACAGGTTCTTCTCTCTTTAGCGAAGATGGATTTATAAATAACAATATCAACAACACCTTTCTCCATTATGTTTTTCATGATAATAAAGTGATTCAAAAACAGAACACACTTCACCTGTTTGGGCCAGCAGCTTTACCAGCATGTCAGAAGCGTGGCTTTCTTCTTAGGCTCTGTTTTCATGTGCACAGTCTATGGCAAGGTTGAGAATTGCCTCGTATTGCTTTTCATGGAAAAAAAAATTCAAACATAAAGCACACTTTTTGGATGCACTTAACAGTGCCTAGCATATATTATTGTCTTTTGGCCCACAGGAAGATGCTGTAGGACAAAGCCAAACTTCCACCATCTCCAAGTATCTCTCTTATGCATGGATTGCCCAGCCCAGACTACACCGAGCTCAAAGTATCATTGGTCTTCAGGGTGACGTGGAGCAGCATTATTGATTACAGAGTTATATAGTGAGTGCCAGCAACCATTCTTTGCCTGACAAGACAGAGGGAGTGCATACAAACCATGTGGAATGGGAATGATTTGTGTCATGCTCAGTTAGCTCCTCTAAGTATTTCCTTATTGAAAGATGCCTGTGATTTTCCTTGGTCAGAAAATAACACTAAGGGCTTTAAAGAATGAGAATAAAGAAAGAAAATGAGAACAAAGAGGATTTCCTTTGCTCTTTCCCCCAAAGAGAAAAAAGGTAAACAGCCAGATAAACATGAATTGACACGTTCCCTTTGCCACCCTTGTTTTGCTGTAAACACCTTATTTCAAGAAGCTGCACTGTAATTAACTCTTCTTTTGTTTTACTGTGTATGTATAAAGGCTACTGCTCCTTAGGTGGAGATGGCAGTACCTACTGCAGAGCATGCCAACTATCTCCTTGCTCATGGGTTCTGGCACCAGCCAATTTCTCTGTGTGATTTATCACTTGGTAATCCATCTCCTCCATCCATTATCCTGCACAAAAATCAGCCCTGGACAGCCGTTTTCTCTGCAGCATAGCAGGCAGAGCTGTCACTTAGCCTGTCCTGTTCTCAGCAGGGCAAGGAAATTTTGTCTTTTCAGATTCAGTGAGCCTCATGGCAATTTGGTTGAATAGCTCAACAGTAGAAATAACAGTTCTGTGCACATTAGGCTAGAGTGATGACCTGTGTAAACACTTCTCTTCAGTTGTGATGGCTTTTCCAACTTAGGGCTTGCCAGCATTTACTTTTATGTAAGTTAGCCCTCGTGAACTCTTTTTTATTTTCTGCAAGATACTTAAGCATCAATTAATGAAGACTCCAAAAACTACTTTCCCGAACCAAATAAATCTGCTTCCTCCATACTGAACTGATAAACGTGACATACAGTCGTTTCAAATGCTCCAACTGTAGCTTGTACAAATAAACAGTAAGCAATAATTTATGCTCTGAAACAATATGTATAAGCAAAACTATGCATTATTGCATACCAGTTCTTTGATGTTTGAAATTTGTTTCTAGGATTTTTAGATATGCAATGCATGTACAGATCCATCCAGCATCTAAACAGTGCACCAGACTTGTGATACACTAGAATAACATACATAAGCAATACCAACTTTTTTGTATTAGAAAGGTATAACTATATCAATAAATTCAACACATTCTCCTGTAGTTGGCATTTACTTACTAGTACAAGTTTGGTTTAAGCTGATATCATGTACAGAATCAATGAAGTCAACAAAAGTTTCTTGTGTGGACCTAGTCTAAATTACCAGGTTTTGGACCCAGGTCAGCGCCTCCATATTTGTATGACAGCTAGCTGGGAACTACTGCAATGTAAATATTAGCACTGGTGAAGCATATGCAGAAAAATAACACACTGCAAAAGAAATTAAAATTCTCCTGCCTGCAGCTGTGCAGCTCACAAAATATCTCTAGTCTGCAAAAAGCTCTGTGTACAATAAAGAAAAAGGGAAAAAAGGAAAAAATTATGTCTTCCTTCAAAGGCTCAACAAAGAGCAACTCATCCTTTCAAGAACAAGTCTTTCACCTTTGATACAGCTGTACTGGATAGTCTAGAATTTCTCATGTGCTTAGGGAGAGGACCCACAAATCCAAAGAGAGTTCAGGTTGGGGGAAATAATTAATTTCTATTCCTCTCCTTCAACTCCGTCAACCTCACAGGGGGAGGTGCCAGAAAACATTACTGCCCTCCCTTTCTTCAAATTAAAAAAAAAAAAAAAAGTAGATGAGAAGGGAAAGGGGAAACAAAGATACAGAAAGAAACTGGAGAGGGGAGGAGTAGGGATGCGGAGCTGAGAAGCAAGAAGAAAAAAGCATTTGTAAAATTAAAAGGCAGGGCCCCATCAGATTGTGTCGGGCAGGGGAAAGCGTGTCGTAGGCAGGAGTAATTGGTAATCGGAGCAGAAGTGAAGAAAGGGATGATTTATGGGAGCATGGAGACAGGGGTGGAATAATTTTTGGAGCAGAACGGGGAACTTACTGAACGCCTGAAACTCAGCTACTTATCCACTCGTTCTTGTGATAAATTAGCTCTTGTTTAAAGTAACCGGAGCTCCATTTTTCATTCTGATTACTACACTTGATATCTCTCTCTCTCCTTCTGTTTCTCTCTGACCACTGCCCCTTAGCAGGTTCTCTGAGCTGAAGCAATGGGTTTATGGAAACTCTTCACCCCTCCATTACAGCATCCTCCCCCCCCCCCCCCCCCCCCCCCNCTTCCAATTATTGTGGGGTTAACTCTTTAAGTTGCTGTGTGTTTCTCTGAGCAGCTTAAACTCCTTCTCAGTTCTGACCTGGCAGCATATGGAACATGATCCTGTATTTATGCTATGGTGGGGGGAAGGGGTGCATGTGTGCATGTGTGTGTGCGTGCGCACATGTCAGATGCTTGCATGAATACAGGTCAACCACAGCGGTATGTCATGGCCTCCAGCATTTGTGTGAGTGCTTGGCACCTTGGGAAAGCAGCAACATACCTGTCCTAGTGCACATCAGGTTATTACTAGGAATGATTTATTTTACAGTGCCACCCAAAGCCAACCCCACTCCCTCAGGCACAAGGTCTCACTGTTCAGTTTGCCACCTAAAACCATATGAAGACTCAGGTGAGTCACAACAGGTAAGACTGAAACAAGTGGCAGAAAGAAGGAGTTGACATACAGTGACAGACTCACTGTGAGGAAGACTAGATGACTTAAAGACAAACTCATCTAAAACACTTACAAGAGTAAATTGTATGACATAAATACTAAAAAATATCAACTTTCTTAGTAACATCAGAACTAGTTATTTTCCGAAAAGCATCAAAATACTGAAGTGGATCACAAGAAGAGATTTGAAGGAGGAAGTGCTTTTGCCAGTCAGTTCAGGGAAAACAAAAGACAAAGGGTACCAGAGGAGACAGAGCAGATAGGGTTCTGCTACCAATGAGTGAAAAGCACATTCCTGAGAATACTGAGGAACAAAAACAGACAAGCCAGGAGCTGGCTTGTTATTGCCATTACTCTAGAACTAGGATGTAAAAAGAACAGGCTTTATTGACTGAAATATAAAAATGACAAAGTAATTTTTCCACACAAAAATAATTACTTGGTGCAATCTTCACCTCAACTGCTATTAATGTCAAGAGCTTGGCACAATTGAAAAGGATCAGGCTGGTGTAAGGGCAGAGGTATCTAGACCTACGATGGTTAGTGTGGTTGTCAACAGCCCAGCCCCTCCATAAGAAGCCAGTTTCTACATATGCAGGCTCAGCAGATGTGACCACATAGTCCAGCTGTTCCTTAACAGCCCCCTGTCTGAAGTTCTTGCACCTTCCCAACTTATTTTGTGTCAGTCACAGCAAAAGACAAGGTATCAGGCTAGCAGAGGACACCAGATCTGACACATCACTGCAGCATATGACCCGCCATAAGGGGCAGTGCAGCCATAAAGGCTTGCTGAACAAATACACTGCCTGCCCCACACAGCTCACACTCAGTGGACTCATTATCTCACATGACAGGACACAACATTGGCTAAACTGCACATTCAGTTCTAGCTCTTTTGAAGGAGCCATATTCTGACAAGTGTTATCTGTCTGGATCTACTGCTACCGTTTGTCCTGTGACATCCTGTGCTGCCAACCTGAACACACTCTCCCAGGTACAGTTCAGTTAAATCACACCAAACACATTCAAAATGGAGCTAATTCTAGAAAAGCTAGTATTAACTTAACTAAGGGTTCTCTTATATTTCTGTAGCTGGCAGGTAGCACAACCACACATCACCATCTTTATGACAGAAAAGATAATTAATATGGATAGGAACTTTTCCAAATGCAAAAATGCACCTCAACAAAATCATGGAATCATAGAATCATAGAATGGCCTGGGTTGAAAAGGACCTTAAAGATCATCTAGTTTCAACCCCCGTGCTCTGGGCAGGGTTGCCAACCACTAAAGCAGGCTGTCCAGAGCCAAAATGTATTCATACTACTGTCTCTCAGTATAGTCTTCTTCCTTATGGGCTTTCAATGCCTATTGTATAAGCATTATGATCTCCATGTTCAAGGAGAGCAGTCCCATCTCCACTGCACCCCTTATTTATACTGCTATAGAACTGTGTGTTACATGAACAACCTGAGAGCACTGAAATCCTGCTATTACTTATGTTGCTGGGAGAGACACTCTTTGAATAAGTAATTACAGCTTGAGTTATGAGGTGTTTAGGAGGAAAGTCTAAGTAAAATCAAAAATTAGGAAAAAAAAAGCTCTAAGCATTGTCATTTCCAAAAACAGCAGGTGGGCAGCTTGCTTGGAAACAATGATGGAGACTCTGCCTTGAAGAAGTCACAGATAGTCTAAAAGCCCAGCCCTCCTGAACACATACTTAGAAGTACACAGCCTGATGTGATTCTCACAAAACACCAGAAAGGTATCTTTGGAAGACAAGTGGGACCACCAGGTGTTACCACCATTAGTATTTTGCCAGTCATGTCTACACAGCTACATTGTGCGGGCAGGGACTGAAGACCAAGGCCCAGAGTAAAAAGCAGCGGCAAGAGAGGCAACAGGCAAGGACAAGGTGTACCATAAAGGGTGAAGATAATGAACGTGCATTTTCTTTGAGGTGCGTATACTGCATATTCTCTAACCTTGAAGGGATCCCAGGGGGTTTTGGAAAGGGGATAAGGGTGGTTCATGGTTGTTAATACATTTTTATTATATATTTTATTATATTAAGTAGAGGGCAAACTGATCACTATGACCAGACAAGGACAGGAAGATTAGCCTTACTGCAATGATGGGCAGTTTTTTACTTGGAGTCCAGACAGCCAATCTACCCACCACATTTCAGACAATGCTCACTTTATCTGTACATGGGAGCCCAATCCCATCTCTCCTTCTCATACTTTGATAGCAAGCAGCTAGATTGTCAGAGATTTCAGAAAGCCGAAATGTGTGAAGCAAATGAAGACTCTGAAAGTTTTGCTTTTATACACAGCAGTTTTGATGTAAGAGCATCTAGCATCAAAGATTAGCAAGAGTTACACCTGAGAATCCAAAACCATATTTTTTTTTTAAATGCACTTCAACTTCCCCAGTTTGAGGCAAAGAAGTAGAAATCTGTATTTTCAAAGAGAGGTTCCTCAAAGCTGTGGAGCAGGAAATGCAACTGATTTAAACAAATAAATAATAATAATAATCTTAAAAGGGGATCTCTCAGAATTAGCCAAGAACTGGAACTGTCAGATCACATAGCATAAGACAAAAATCAGTGAAACAAAATATCTGTTCCTGAAAGTCCAGTACATAGCATTAATCCAAGGAAACAGTATTGGTGGATTTCAAAGAACAGTACTCAGTTTTCCCCTACTCTGCTCAGTGCTGATGCACCAGAGCTTATGTTTTACACCAAAGAATTAGAGGTATCTGTCCATCAGCTTTCACAAGTTTTGGAATACTTCAGGTTGAAAAGCATGAAGAAAGCATATAAAAAGTTTCTCTGGGAAGACCAGTTTGTTGCAGAAACACCAGATAGGTGATCCCTTACCACAGCCCATTTGAGGACAACTAGGAAAATAACCTTTTTTTCTTTATCCCAAAGGAGGCCCATTGTATATAGTCTTGGATCTCATCTGATAGACTTGGCATTTGAGATACAGCACTTGAAAACGCAAGCAGGACAAAGGCAGAAGCTTCATTTTATGGAAAACTTCAAAGTTAATGGGCCACAATCCTGACATAATAAACCTGTGCTTTTTTTCAAGGAATTGAAGTAGATGGGGTCTAAATGAACTATATGGCTCAAAGCCAACCTGCATGAAATTGGGCACACCTGTAGTTTTAAACTTGCACCCAGAGCACCTTGGGTTTTGAAAAACAAACACACATTTTTTTTCCTGAAGGACTCTCAATTGGAGAAAATCTACTATGCAGGTCTTTATGTTATAGACTGTGTGGAGGGAATGATTCCTTTGTTAGACTGTGATATTTTCACTTGTAATTATTTTCTATATGACCATTGTCATAGAGACTTACAGTATCTGCTCCTTTCTTCTAGAACTACCTGACCACAACAATGCTAAGGTAGCTTACGGACAAACCAGCAGTAGCTTAGTATAAAATGATGTACTAGTTACCTCTGGCATCTAACTGCCTTATTAGTGCCTTGGCTCCACCCTAGTCAAAAAACTGCAGGAATAGGGTCTGAGGGTCTTTTGCACCTCAACATCCCTGATGAGACTGCCAACAGGGAAACTTCCTAGTGTGACTATCAGCCATTTTCTCTGCATCATGAATAAGACACGAGTTCAGCTGGGACAGTAACTGATGGTACCTGGCCAGAAGGTAGTAGTGACTGGCTGCATTACTGCAAGGTGTACGCTGCAGACTGAAGGACTACTCAATCCACAGCCAATCAATTGAGCAACTCTTATTTATAATACCTCAATTTATCTAATAATCTAACCAAAAGGTCCACATATTGCACCTGTCTGCCTCAGTGACCAAGACTATCAGGATGCAAATATGACACAGTCCCTCATGTGTTGGCAAACTCTTCCTGTTTACCCTAGGAGCTGAGATGAGCTACCTTACAAAGAAAAAAAAAAGCATTCATCTGCCGGACAGAATCGGGATTCCATGTCTCTGCTTTCTGGCCCTCTCAAGAGTTAGAGAAACCTTTATTACTCTGTGGACAGTGAAAATTTCTCCCCATTTATCTTCAATGCCAAACCAATGGAGAAGAACTTCTGTAGAAACTTTTTTTCAAACAAGACCTAAAGTTCATAGAGGTTCTTCCATCACAATTGGCCTTCTAGACCATACTGGAATTCAAATAACCTATCTGATTAATCTGGGGGGGTTGTAAAATACCATGGGTAGAAGGGAGAGGAAGGTGGAAAGAAGAATCCTAAGATACAATGGATACATTTATTTTTTTAAGAACTATCGTTGCTCTCTTCTATGCCCCCTCCCCTGGCAAAGGTGAACTGCATATCTTTAGTTAATAATTAACTTGTCATGAGCTCCATCAATATCCCATCATCTAAGTGACAGAGGGAAGGGAGGCGATGGGGGAGGTGATCAGCACGACGTGCCAGCTCTGCCCGCAGCCTGCGATCTCGTCTCGGCCATAATAAATAGGATGAAATGCGCTCCTGATAAATGCCCATGTCATGGAGAGATTTTACCTTCACTCAGAAACAATGTAATATCTCAGCTATTACCCAAAATAATTTATCAATGTGTAATAGCTTTGTGCAGAGCTCAGATAGGAGGGGAGCAGCGCTGCCCGAGATGGATGGATCCTACCTTCTGCTTTTAATTTTTAATGCTCGTAGGCAGCTTCACATTAAAGGCCAGGTGTCATATATAGACTTAATGTAAGAATGGAGTTCATGAATTCTAATCAGGAGAGAATCTCCCTCTCTCTTCTCTTGCTTTAGTCAGTTCCCTTTTTTTTATTTATCAATTTTCCTCTCTTTCTATACTCCCATTTTCTTTGCCTTTCTCTTTTGGTCCATTTCTTCCCCCTGTTCTTCATCTATATTTTACTCCATCTCTGTAACAAAACCATTCAGGTAGCTCTTCACCACTTTATGTCCAAAAACTGTCCCATCACTTAAGAACAAGACAGAAGAACTGATCTACTTCTGCCTTGGGCCTTGTGTCATCATTTGCAGCTAGAAGAACCAATTCAACACACGTACCAAGCCAGAATATTAGCATTTTATATTCAGGCAAAAAAAAATTACAGTAACAATCAAGAGTGGAAAAATCCAAACTGTGGACATCAAAATTCATAGTGGAATTGTGTTACTGAAAAGATCCTGGCTGTAAAGGGCCCGTGGAGAAGCTTCACCCCATATCCCAGCCAAATTCCATTCCCTTGAAAAGAAACATGTTCCTTTAATTTGCAAGAGACAGCACTGGGATGTGTGGATCCAAAAAAATGTTGTATCCTGGGGCCTCTTTTTCCTAAGATTTCTAGTCTCCTTATAGCCATGTCAGCAATATGAATGTTGTCTTCTTCACTTTCAACATAATGCATGAAAAATTAGTTGGGGCTCATCTAATCTGGGCCTGCATTGGAGGGACCTGTTCATGGATCTCTGTAGCAGTATGTAAAATCTCCAGTACAGACAACTGGACAATGCCAGGAAGTTCTATCATTAAGAACACATCATTAGGGCTCACGTTAGAAATACCATTATTGTATCAATACACTAACTACTACTCCAAAGTATGACGTACTGTCTGGGTGAGACATACCTGAAAGCAACAGCAATGCATGACAGCACTTCTTAGCTCTGCATAAAGAATGGAGCTGTAGGAAGTAAGGGGGGAGAACCACTTACTGGCCAGAATGTGCAGTAAGAGACAGCAAGGCAGTTAATACAAGCAGCAGACACAAAGATCAAGGAAGAGGCAGAGACTGCAAAAATGAAACAACAGACAATAGCTTTTGTTTGCACTCCGATGTGAAAGATGGTAAGAGTACACCAAGGCAATACTGCCCACAGGAGGAGCACTACCACAGCTGCAAACCCTTTTACAACCACTTTGCTGACTTCCAAGTTATGATGACACCAGTGCTGAGAGGAGTTTGGGCTTGATTTCCTGCTTTCTGTTGAGGTAGGTAACATAAACTGCCCCCTTTGTTGGTTGACAATGCCGGGACCACGGACTGAATCACTCTCGAGAGTTCCTTCAAAAGAAAAGACCCCTCTTGTGCCTAAAGAATAGGACAGCAGAAACAGGTTCTGCTGGTGCTGCTCCAAATGTCCCTTTTAGCAGATAAACAGAGGACATCTGCCTCTAAGGGCAGTTCATTGTCACTGAATTATTTCTCTTTTCCCCACCACTCACACATTTTTCTTTCCAGAACATAAAGAACTTAAGACAGAGACTCTCCTCCATTTATTCCCAAGTGGTACTTAATATCTTCCTCAGCCTACCAGAACAACACAGCAGAGTTCTGTCCTCAAGCACCAAATTCACTAGAAGTCCATAGGAAACTTTCCTACCTTACAAAGAACGTTCTGCAAGGATTACTCTAAGAACATTCCTCTGCTTTCACCTTACTCCTTCCCAACTCTGCATGTAACATGGTTCTGGAGTGCAGATCTATATCAGCAAGCATGTCATCATCAAATATGCAAATATGTCATCATCAAGCTGCATGCCCAAAACTTCATTGGCTTCACATTGCATCTTGCTAGGTGGCTCATCTTCCTCAAAGGAAGAGAAAGGCTGGTATCCCACTCAGAAAAATCCACTCTGCACACTAAGAAGCCAAATCTATAAAACAGGTTAAAAACAAGTTTTAAGAAAATGTCATTGCACGATCAATAAAAGACAAGACTTGCCTTTGTATTCAGCTTTGTGGATATCAGATTAAGAGATGACAAATCTTTGAACAACAGAGCTGAAAAGTAGGAGGGTGAAACGCCAAAGTGTATTGGTGGGCCATAGTATGGTACTTCAGGGTACAGGGAATGTGTGGCTGTTTGCAGGCAGAAGCTCTGGAAACTTCAGGCTGTCTAGGAAGATCCCCATTTTTCCTAAGAACACTTTGCAAAGACTCTCTGCATGCTCAGGCCTCACCAAGCAGGTCTGGCTTCTCTCTGTCTATGTATAACTGTAGCACTGCAAAGGCAAGACACTAGCATCCCCTGGTGCAGCAGCTTGAGGATACCCTCTGTGATATACACTTATCTGAACTAATAAGGAAGAGGGATGTTGTTTGAAGACAGACAGAAAGATAGCCTTACCTTCCCTGAATAGCACTCACTTAGTGGCTTTGGCCTGGCTCCAAGCCAGGAGGAGAGTAGCATGCCCTTGTCTGTGTTGAATGAAAGCCCACTGCCGGCTGCCAAATAGCCTCAGGCAGACAGTGACTCCACAAGCCAAACTAAGAGCTCTAAACTCATTCACTCATGGTCCAAGATCCTTCCTAACCCTGCAGGGTTGTGGTAGGGAAAAAAAAAGACATCCCCCAGGTAACAGTTTCTTGCATCACACAGCCTGAGCCTAATAAGGGTCTATTGCTGTCTCATTCCATTGCTAACACTGTGACTCTAACTGCCGTGTACTACAAATTAATTCATTCCTTCAGGCCTTGCTGTTCAGTAACTGGCTGTCACAGCAATCTCCCGAGGAGCTAATTGAGAGTTGTGATCCGTGCAGTATTTCCATTAGTGCTGTAATGACAGGCAGCCAGCCACACACACATGCATGCACACACACAGAGCACAGGTTCCTCTGTCCCCACAAAGGGAAGCAGATAACAAGCCAGAACCATCTCAAGTGTTAAACAGCAGCTGGGAGAAATGGAAAAACAGAGGAACAAGTTCCATGATTCAGAATGAGGTCACCCAAACTTTGCCTGAATGAGAGCAATTTGCAGGGAGGTCAAAACAAGCTGTAAATTCACACTAGTGGAGTAAAATTCCTGACATCCTCCTCTTCTGTACCGTGGTACTGTTCCCAGAGACTACAAATCCCAGCAAGTCACCTCTAGTTGAAAGGCTTTCCCCATTGCATGGTGGGACCTGTAGTCTCCAGAGACATGCTTCTTTAATGAGGATAATTGCAGTTGTAGTTGTGTGTAGCACTGTGGAAGCATTAAAGACAATAAGCAATATTAGAGAGTCTTACAGGTTCTGCTTAGCAAGATGTAGAGGTGCTAACTTGGGAAGAACATATTTGATCAGTTATGATGCAGTTCATTCAGGAATCTGGATAGCTCAGGCATGAAGTCTGCTTATGATATTAGTCTCTTCTTGATTTGTTTTTCTTTTCATGCCTCGTTTCCAGAGGATTAGCAGGAAAACATTAAATACAGGATCTCCTGCAACTGTGCCACCTGTTGGTAAAGACTTAGCCATCTTAAAGGACACATTTCATGTCCTGTCTGAATGGACTATATCTTCATGGTTCTCTGGTCTCAGAGAGCAGACACCTGGAAAGCAAAGAACATGAAATTCTGTGCTGTCACTGATGATTATTTAGCAGAGTCAGTTAGAATGTGAGAAACCTTTGGTCTCTTTGACATTTGTCCACTTTTTTGAACTAGCTCTAGAATTAACCCTACCATATCTGAGGCCTTGTTTGTATACACACAGAAATGTATCCATTTAACTTAAATGACTTAGAAGTTAGCCAAATTTACACAGACTAGTTCAGTAGACACTTCTCGCACTAAGTGCTTTACTGTTTCAAAGCTGTGATCAGTTTCTTTGTAAATTAAATAGTTTCAAAGTTCTTTGTCAATGGGAAACCAAATCACAACAATTATTTTGAATGACAATGAATGAATCCTTCAAAAATGTAGTTCTGGTATTGGTCTTTTTAGCCTTGAAGAAAAAAAGACTATTTAAAGTTTCCCTGGTAATTAAAATTCTGTGACGTTTTAAGTATCTGAGCAAAGCAGGATGTATTTGCAAGCAAATTGTTTAAAAGTGATCTGTGCAATTATGATAGCAGTCAGACAGATCTAAGCTAAGAGTTCTAGTCACCCTTAAATTGAGACTGTTGCGTTGGCAGAGGTGAGTCAGATAGCCATGTGCAAAGAGGTGGCTCCTGCTCTCAACAGGGTGAAGATATCCTTGCTTGGGGATGAACTGCTCTCACAAAGACCTAGGTTTTCAACAGCAGCTCTCTAGCAAGGGAACGAGCTGCAGGTTCTTCACAGCATTCCAGAGGGCACAGTATGCTGCTCTGACTATCACTGCAGTCTGGGTTTATACACCTACAGAAGATACCTACTCAAGGTCTACAAACAGCCTTTAGGGCTCACATACAAGATTAAGTTACTGAGGCTTAAGAAGTCATGGCATATAATCTTAGCTTGGTAATTGAACACATGCATGCTCCTGGCATGTGATAAATGCAAGGTCATTTGACTTAACCTAGGAGAAGACAGCATTAAGTGGAATTACCCCATGTCTGCTGCAGGCTAGTTGTGCACACAACTCTGTTAGCACAGCTCAGCAGATACACAGCAATTTGTTCAGCTGTGCTAAATGCTACTGCATGTACAAACCCTGATTCTGCCCTCTTGTGACAAGATGACAGGGAAATGAAGTTCTTTTAAAAGGCAGATGAATTTGATAGAGGAAACAAAAACAAATTCAAAATATTTCACAATGGTGAAGTGCTCCTGGAAAGTGGGTTAAAGTAGGATATTCTGAGATATCCATGTAGTCTTGGCTTCCCTGTATATAACTATATTTGTCTTTCTTGTATACAATTATGATTTTCCATTGGACATAGCCGCAATAGATAAAAAAATCTCAGAGGGATACAGTGGAAGACAAGGGATTGGGTGTATCTGCCTCTTCTGCACACAATCAAACTGAAAGCTCACGGCACACCAAGAACAGACCCTACCAGCACTCCTGACAAATTTCTGAAAAAGGACAAGAGGGTGTCAGTGAAGAAAGTTCCAAAAGCCCAGGGGTGGACAAGATCCTGGAGCAGTCCACAAAGACAGTTAGAGTATGGTGTATTCTCCAACTTTGTTTCAGGGATCATTCAGGGTATGCCCAAGGAATACACATAAGTGGGCATAAAGCTATCTCTGTTATTGATGTTGGGAAAGCTGTGGCAAAAATGGAAAAGGTCCTGAGTTACGACCAATAACTTCATTGTTACAGAAATATTATGTGCCACAGAATAGCTTTGGCTTCTGTGCAAAGTGTAAGTCATGCCTTTTCCCCTAAAATGTGATGCCAGATGGATTCCAGCAGAGGGGTGGGGGTGGAATACAGACATACAAGTAGTGATTTATTCCAGACCGATTACTTGGAAGGAGCTTCCAAAATGCAGTCACTGATCTAGTGAAAATGATGTGTATTTCAACACAAACTGATCTCTACATAGCACTGCCATGCTGGCACACTGACACAGTTGCATTGCTAACAGCATGACAGGATCATCCCAAACAATCTGAATCAAATCCCAGTGGCTGTACTATGTGAAAGAAGCCCTTCTACACATCAGCTTTGTACATCCTCATGGTCTCCATGCACAGCACAATTTTGGGTCTGTTTTGCTGCCTGCAGGCCTCAGTGCCTATGTTTCCTACAACAGAATCCTGTCAATATTTCACCAGCTTTTTCTATGTCTCACCAATGCTTGAAATTTTTTACTTATAGAGGAAGACTTCAAGTCTGTCAAGCTTCCAATCCTCACTGCACTGTTCAGTTCAATTATTACTTACATACCCTTCACACTGACTTCTCTAGCAGTGCCCAAGTCTGCTGCTGGCTCCATATATCTGACATACACAACTGAGAAACTAGAGACAAGCTAACACGGAGACATAACCAAGTCATCAGCTTCACAGCAGAAAGCAGATATGGCAACTAAAGCCCCTTCACACCACACCTGCTCTAGCAAACCTAGGCTGCCCCCAAGGTGAAGTATAAAGTACCTTTCTCAGCTAAGGAGGTCCTTGCAGTTAGTGTTTGATGGAGGACACCTGTCTACTTGTGCATAGATCTGCTGTTCCTGTGAGAACAGGGATCATGAGAGAGGAGGAGTTGTCCTGAAGCAGTGAGCTCATCAAATCATTTTGAAAGAACTTTTTGAGGACATCTACATCCAGTAGTTCATCTAGTCCAGTCACAAAGGGGGACTATTGCCACCACTAGAACATATCAGCTGTGCCTTTGCCTTGGAAATTTCCAAGAATGGAAGTTCCACCATCTCTCTGGATAACATGTTTCACTGCAGCAAAGGTCTCCTAGGGAAGTTTTAGCTATGCCTAATTTGAATATCCGAAGACACTGTATCTACTACTGAGCATAGCGACAGAAAACAAAGTCCTATCTGAAGTATTCTAAAAATGGTAAGCATAAAATGAGAAACCTAACATTTGGAAACAGACTCACAAGAACAATGTACAAGTGCATTTCTTATGCTACCTGAAACTCAGCACTAACTGCAGGAACTCCTTCAGGATTTCTATTTTAAAAAGCTCTCTCTGTCAGCAGAACTGAAGAAAGATTATGGTAGTCTGATACTCCCTCAGACAGAATAAAACTGCATGAAAACAATCAAGAAGACATTAAACAAGGTCTGACTGCAAGCCCAGCTTCCATGGCATTCTCTATTCAGTAGGGCAGTTTACAGAGCAGGGACTTCAGTCTCTGATTATGGCCCCCTGTTTATGCTGCTCAATTCTCCAAGGTAGTTATCAAGTGCAAATAAGCTCACAGGGGGACACTTGCCTCCTCTAATCCTAATTAATGTCACTGAAACTCATCATTAGCTAGGTGTATGAGGGCAGTTCATACACACGTAACCATCTATCAGGAAATGCCTACTGTATATTACCAAGCAAATGGTCTGTCGAGTGAAGAGAGCCTTTTCTTCAGGAGACACTTCTGATTTAGTTCAAGAGAAGGCTAAAGCACCAAAACTCATGTACTTAATTTGGCTCTTTGCCCACTTCTCTTGCTAAAGCAAGCAACTAGTTTTATTCTGGTATATCTGGTCTACCGTGCCCCATGTTAATGCACTGCATAATTTAGTGTAGCTGTCTTACAAATCATACTTAGAATCACAGAATGAGTAGGATTGGAAAGGACACAGGAAGTCATCTGGTCCAAACCCAACAAATCCAGGCCCAACTTTGAAGTTAGATTAGGCCACTCAGGACAGATTGTGACTATCCCTTAAGAAGACAACCAGTCTGCAACCACGCCCATTATTAAGAACTGTTTCATATAGCTACTGTAACTCCCCTTGTTGCAGCTTGTATCCATTGCCTGTTGTCCTTCTGCTGTGCTCCTCCATGTCAAAACGAACCTTGTCTTCTCTCTAACTACCCATTAGGCAGTTGAAGCCTGCAGTTAGATCTCCCTTAGCTTTCTCTTCCCCAGCTGAATACACTCATTCTCTTCTTATATCTAATGTACTCCAGTCCTCTAACCATCTTTGTGGTCATTGTCTGGACTTGCTCCAGTTTGTCAACATCTTCCTCATACTGGTGAGCCCAAAAAGGGACTCAGGTACAGTATTGCACCTGCTGAATAGAGAGAAATAATCACTCCTCTTGACTGTACTACCACAAAATCATGCTGGTGATTGAGTTCAACTTATCTGTCAGGATCTCCAGGTCCTTTTCTCAAGAGCTGCTCCCTAGCCATGTGGATTCTAGCCCATACTTCTTTCAAAAACAACATTCACTTTCAGACATATCTTAGCAACATCACCAAATCAGCATGCAATTTGTAATTCAAGGGCATTAAATACACCTCATGAGCAGAACAGAAAACAGATGGTCTGTGGGGGTCCCTGAATTGCTTGCAATTGACTATTTAGGGGTATTTAGGCTAAATTCACAAATTGTGTGCCCCCAACTCCTACTCTTCTTTTCCCAGCACAGTACTTGTGTCTTATGTTTTTGTGTAAGATGCTACAACTTCTGCTTTCTATGAGGCATCATGCACCAGATGTAGCAGAACAGCCTGATATTCGGGGGTCTGCTAACAGAGTCAATGGAAGCATTGGGGAAGGGACGTGTCCTTGCACCACAATCTCTAACCTGTGGGCAAAAGAAAGTGAGAATAGGGGTTCTGGTTCAGAGTACCTAGGTCAGAGCAGAGGCTAGGGAGTGAGGGTTAGAGGAAAGGCCAGAAGCTGAGCACTCCCCCACATCCATCTCACTCTCAGTTTGAATGAACAAAGGAAGGAGAATAAAGAGGGCCTGTCTGGTCAAGAGAGTAACAGAAAATAGTGTAGAGTCTCAGGAAAGGAGACCAAAACAGGGAGCAGTGAGGAGAAAGGTGATTCAGGAGCCCGTTATGTTTTCACCAAACTGTGCTCTTCCACAAGAATGCCCGGAACATATGTTAGCACTGCCTCAGGAACAGATCTGCAACATTTGTCCTGAATCTAGCTCCACACCTGGTTATACCCACCTCCCTAATGTACACATCATCAGATTTTATATTGACTCATTTGATTTCTGGCAGTATTTACTTTTTAAGTCACAGTACGTTTCTCTTTCCTGTCAGTGGTTTAGAGCAGATTTCACAGCTGTTAGGCTTTAAATAAAATATCTGTTCCATTTAGTTTTATTTTAAACTGTTGTTGTGGTATAACCTGACAGGCAGCTTAGCACCACACAGCCATTCACTCACTCCCCCAAGATGGGATGGGGGAGAGAACTGAAAAAGGTAAAAGTGCAAGAACTTGTTGGTTGAGATAAGGGCAGTTTAATAAGAAAGAAAAAAAAA
>VXAA01000828.1:1165825-1242635 GCA_013399115.1 Anseranas semipalmata | reverse complement strand
AAAAAAAAAAAAAAAAAAAAGGTGATGCACAATGCAATTCCTCACCACTAGCCAACTGATACCCAGCCAGTCCCTGAGCAATGGCAGCCCCACTGGCCAACGCCTCTTGTATTTATTGCTGAGCAAGAAGACACCATATGGTATGGAATATCCCTTTGGTCAGCCTGGGTCAGCTGTCCTGGTTCTGTCCCCTCCCAGCTTCTGGCGCACCCCCAGCCTCCTCGCTGGCAGGGCAGCACAAGAAGCTGAAAAGTCCTTGGCCCAGTGTAAGCACTGCTCAGCAACAACTAAAACATGGGTTGTTATCGACATTATTTTCATCCTAAAGCACAGCACCATGCCAGCTACTATGAGGAAAATTAACTGTCCCAGACAAAACCAGGAGACGTATTTACACCCTGCAGGTATGCCGCTTTCTCCCCTCTACCTGTTCTATTTTCCACTCTGCCCAAGCACTATAATCTCCTAAAATAAGATCCATTTTGTCCAGCACTGTAGCTATGCCAGGCAAGGGTGCAATCAACATTACAACATTACCTTAGGCAATGGCCTAGAGCAGGCACTTAAAGAGGATTAGAAACAGAGCAGGAAGAGAAAGACTGTGTCCTTGGGGCACTGGGCTGATGTGTACAGAGATCTAACCATAGTGACCCAAAACACCTTTCCAAGTGGTAATATAAAACACATCATAGTTTGGGTCATTTCC
The DNA here is from genome assembly GCA_013399115.1 of Anseranas semipalmata. Taxonomy (NCBI): domain Eukaryota; kingdom Metazoa; phylum Chordata; class Aves; order Anseriformes; family Anseranatidae; genus Anseranas; species Anseranas semipalmata. Next base: position 1,241,929 of record VXAA01000828.1, on the reverse strand, counting down.
TCTTACTCCCTGCCTTTGCCTTGGGCATTAGTTCACATTTTTTAATGCTGTGGAAACCTCTGTCACAGTGGTTCTTCCCTTTTTAATTATTCACATATCAATACACTTGACCATCTATTATGGCTTCTAGTGGTCTGCTTGGCCTGAGAATCTTCCCTTCCCTGATTTTAGAGTTAGGGAGTATTTTTGCCACCGTCCTTCCCTGTGATTTTAGTGAGATGTGATTTTGTGATGAATGCAAACACATTCACAAAACCTCCGAAGGCAAACTTAGTAATATTATCAGAACTGTGCTGAGTGGGAGAAGATGAGACTGGTACAAGCCCTGTCAACTAAGCTGCACTGCTGCCGCCGTATTAGTTAGCCAGTTAGCCAGTGATACTAAGAACTGGCACCAGCATATGGTAAAGCTTTCCAGGTATAATCGCAGCTGAACAAAGAAAGAAACCTCCACCAACTATAGAAATTCATTTGGTAGCCTACTTATTTAAATATATCAGTCTTATACGCCAGAAACAATCTTGTAAGGGGACCAGCATTCTGTAAGGATACATCCTTGCCCATATGAAACTATAGCCTAAAAAACAGATAGATATAGTAACTGTAGAAGCATATGCTGCCAACAGGTTCTTAAAACATTGCAGAGTTTTAATGGAGAGTTGATAATTTTAAAGTTTCTCTTTTTTTATGTCACCCTGCCTTGTACAGATTACTTCTGTGTAATGACAAAACAAATCTATGGCACGTATTTTATTTTTTTCTGATCTTATATAGCTAACATCCACTCATGCAAACTGAAGGAACTATGTGGCAGATCTAATATTAAAATACTAAGCCTGAATAAACTGTTCAGTAGGATTTGGCCAATTGGGATAGTATTAAAACAAAAACATAATTAAACAAAACCAAAATAATTAATAATATCCTATTGCTTAATACTTAAACCACACTTTACTGTAGAAGTACTGCTAAAAACATTACTTGACTAATCAATTAATCAAGAAGCTACAAAATTAGCTACATTAGCTAATTAATTAATCAAGAAGCTATTAAAAGCCTGACTGAAAGGATATCGATTGCTGCTAGAAATAACAATGCAATTCCAATGTTGTGGTGCATAGATAAGAATTTCAGAGCTAGATATAACAGTTCATGGATCTATGTGGATTCATGTGCATAGATTTGAGATATATGCTAAAGATCTGTGGCATGGGAAACCAGAAAAGAGCTAGAATCTGTACTGTCAAACATGAGTGCAAGGGCTTGTTTGAAAGAGAACTACTTTCAAACACAAAAGACCAAGCTATGGCTGAGATCCTGCCTTGCAAGAAATTCCCACCCTGAAGAAAAGATAGGAAAAATTAAGAGAAAACATACTTTTACCATATTTATCAGCCCTGGCATCAGATGCTGCAGGTATTATGGGTTCTCAGAGACTTACTGAGATAAGAACTAAAATGGGTATTTACCAATTAATTAACCTCTGATGTGAAGTTGCCAATGACTTGTTCAGTACATGCTGCTCACTTTATGCCTATGACTCAATTCCATCTAAGAAGTCTTTGCAAGAGCTTTGCTGTTAGCCTGTAACATAACCTTCAGAAGCAGAGCTGCACTCAAATAGGGGTAAAATGGAAGGAACACAGACACCCTTCCAGTTTCCTCCAAGGGACACGATGTGGAAGGACCGCTTGGAGCAGGAATGCAATTTCCCCTGAGGGCAGGTGTGTTAGAGATCCACTTACTCTTTACCTGTTGCTGCCATGCCAGCTACTTTACAACCCAAGCTCCTTATCCAGCTATACATGCTACGGAACAAGACTGCAGCTAATTTCAGTAATTTCTCTGATCCAGTCTTTCAAATTGCTGAATTTTTTTGCCCCACTTTGACAACAAGGCCAAGCAGTAGCAGAGTTTCAACTGCTATTAGTACACACATGATTCTAAAGCTATGGGAAAGTCTGAGTGAAAACAGCCACATTGATGACTGCCAGCAGGTCTTGCGCAAAAATTTTACAAGAACTGTGGGCTCGTTGTTCAGGATCCTCCGTCTCCCAATCCTACAGTCAACCTTCTGGCAGGATATTGAATTGCAATAGCAGCACCTCTAGCACAGAAAGGATACCTGAGACACTGTGCATCTGCTCTACCTAGCGATTCCAGAACACATCAAGCTACACCTCTGAACTGAAGATTAAGATATATTGCAATATAGGCACTATGGACTGTACGTAATCTGCAGACTATCGCATGGTGATCACAGCAGTAGAAAAGCAGAGGGGTTACCCATTCTTCCTAAGCTGACCTGTGATAAGACAGGTTTTATGTAATGGGGTTGTTGATCCCCTCCCCCCGCTTTCTTATTCCAATGTTCACTCCCCTCCCTTATATTTTATTAAATTTCAATCTCTCTTTGGTAATAGCGAACAAACAGAAAATGAGAGCAGAATATTATATCCCATAGCATCACAGCAGTTTGAGAGACAGACACATCAGCAAAATCGAAGGGGGGAGGAGGGGAAGTTCACACCAGGTATTGCCTTCTCTTATAAGGCAAATATATAGAGATGGAAAGAGCTCTTGCCTACATGAAAAAAGCCCTCGGTTTGCATGGCTCTTGAAGCCTAGTACTGGAGCAGCTCACATTTCATTCATCTTAATTGGCATAAAATAGAGCACGTTATGGCAGTCAGTCTCTCCAAGGATGAGCCACAGAAACTGGATTATACACCCTGGCATGCAAGGCAGTCTGGTTCCAGTCCTTGCATCCTATGAACACTGTGTTGTGTTGCACATCGTATTGCAGGAGCCATATATGCTACAGGTGACAACCAAGGATAGGTGACAGGGTTAGGTGCCTGGGCTACAGCTTAGTGCAAAAAATGAATAGCATCTCCGCGGCTCAATGTAGAACGAAGCCTAACATTTTCTATACAAAAACATTTTTCTATTCCATTTCCCAAATTGAAAAAAAAAGCCAATTCTGAAAACCATACTCACAAAGTCTTTTTAGTCTAACTGTAGTGAATGTCTATCTGGCATACTGCTGGTGAGGAATCTTTCCTTTCCCTGCTAACACTAGATTAGTAATTCTCTCTTTCACACTGTATGGCTCTGGCATCAACTCTACTACTCAGGAAAAGCCCAGTCTCCCTGAGTGAGATCACTATTTATACTGGATGCCCATTAATTGCATTGCTTGGAATGATTTGCTGTGGGTTTTCTTTTTTTTTATTCTAGCTGCATTATGTCGTGATCTGATGATTGATTGGGCCCTGTGAGCAATCATGAGCCCAAGCCTATTGCTGCTAGCTTGATAGAGTGTATATCTCTATTTCATATTCAATAATGATGAATGGTCATGACTTACATTTATATAGCGCCTTTCATCCAGAAAGATCCCAAAGCGCTTTACAAATTGATTTACTGTGCAAACTATGGGGTTTATTCTCCGCTTCATAAGCTCGTATAAATCCCATTGAGTTACTTGCACTTCATCACGGTACTTGGTATTGCCCAAACAAAGCACAAGCACTCTTTATAATACACCTAGGAGAGAGTCGGGGAGCACTTATAAAAATGTGCAAGTGTTCAGAACCTCAGTTTTATGTCTCATCCAAAAGGCAGAATCTTTAGCAGCAAAGCTTCTGCCTAATCCTTAGGAAGTGCTACTTTCTGTGCTACTAGCAGGGCTTCCTGCAGCAAAGCATTCCTTGGAGAGGACATCTCCAAGGGCTGAGCCTGCCTGCTCACATGACTCCACTCTGAGGCAGTAGCTGTTTTAAACAGTCAGTTCCTTCTTTTAAAAAAAAAAAAAAACAACAACAACACACTATTAAACAGAAAGCTACCATCAGTTGACTATTAGGAGCCATAAATATAGGTTGCACGGGTTTCTCCTGGATTCAGAAGAATGAAGCAGGAGGAAGGCTCAGGCAAACTTCCTGGTGATAATTATGAGCAGATATTTAGCCATAGCATGATTCTCTGCACTAATGTTTTGAAGAAAATTATCCAGTTGCTTTCTCTGTTCAGCTTGGGGTGGGGAAGGAAATGCACTAGGTATGTGCCTCTGGCTTCAGCAGCTGCTGTCATCCCCGCCTTGAAGACTGGGGAAAGGAAGTCCCAAACCTGGAATGCAGTCCACACAGCTTCCAAGCCTGAGGGATACAGAGTGAAGTGAGGAACTCATGAGTATTTTGAAAAATTAGTATAGCAGCAGTATTGACAGCATCAGCCTGAAAGGCCCCAGGTAACATGCATTCCTAGGGGGGTGATCACATAGGGAACACAGAAGGATTTATCCAGCAGTTTCATAATATGTTCAGGCCAACAAGGAAGAACATTTTCACCATAACAAAGCAGTGGAACGTGTTACCCAGAGAGACTGTGGAATCTTCATCCCTGGAGGTTTTCAAGGCCCAGCTCGACCCTCCCTGCACACACTCCTCTGCCCATCTAGCAGTTTTTCCAAGCTTCTTCCTCACCAGTTTAATTCCTCTTGTGTCTTATGTTCTGCATGCCATCATGGCTCCTTCTCCTTCTTCTGGCTTTGATGTCACTAGGAGTGGAGTAGAATAAGGGTGAGAGTCCCAGTTCTGGTCTGCAAGATGTTCATGTTCACATGTTTGGAGAAACAGTGACACAGAAGACCAGATCAAGGCCCACAGACCTAAGATAAAGCACGTAACTGTATCAACAGGGGAGCAAATGACTATTTCCATAATGAGGGCAGGTGCTTGCTTGTTGCAGACAGCATTATCAGAATTTAGCTGTCACACAATAAAAAGTAGATCGTACGAGCTACTGAAAAAAAAAAAATCTCAGTAACTTGCCTATTTCTGATAACACAGAGATTTGGGAAAAGTATAATAATGACCCTTTGCCATATTTTAAATCCTTACCTCACTCCCTCCATACTACGGAGATATGAGTTCCTTAGCCAATAATGTAAAAGCTTTAAAACAGACAAAACACACATTGCTGGCAGTCCAGTGGCAGGATTTTTTTTTAAGTTAACACCAGAAGCAACGGGTTCCACTTTTGTTACCAACCAAATGTTTAGAACGCATGGACTTCCATAACTGTCCTATTTTATAATCAACAAAGAATGACTAACTCATGAGACCAAAATCAACTCAGGTATTTATAAGGAGGAACAGGCATACTGGTAGAACATCAAGAAATTCTTGCAGTCTGCTATTCGGAAGCTTTAGAGAAGCTACAGAATCATCCCATAGTTCTTGTTTGACGCTGGGATGCAGCTTCTCCTAGTCATGGGTTCCACAACCTGACTAAGCTCTTCTAGATGGATGACCCCAGACTGACACCACCAGAGCAGGGCACCAAATAGCAACACAATGCTAACCTACATTGGTTGACTGAGGGCCACCCTTAAAAACAAGTACAGGAAAAGGAGTTCATGCCATGTGAAGAGACACTGTCCAATCTAACTGTTCAGCAAGCAGTTGAAAAGTTTTTATGATTTTTTACTCTTAGACAACTTGCTAACAGACACAGGACACCTCATCAACTTTGAAGAACAGGTGATAAGAAAGCCAGGAAGCAACTGTAAATTAAGGAAATCCCATCAAATTAGTTAAAGCAACAGGGTCAGATAAGGCTAAATAGCCTTTCACTTCACATGAAATGCCAGCATAAATGACATAAATTGAACTTTTACTGGCACTCAGGAGAAAAGCCAAGGACCAAACAAATGCTGGAGACTGAGATCCTCCTGATCTAGGAGCACCCCTTCCCTCCATAGCAGAAGTCATGTTCAGAGGGGCAGGGACATCGGGGAAGCCTGCATTGCCCTCCACAGCTTTATTCATCCCAAGGATCAAGAGAAGATTCTGACAGCCCTCCACAAGCATCAGTCTACCCTTGTTCACCAGCGCTGAGCTCACATCACAGTACTGTAAAAGACAGCCAGCAGCTTTGGAAATGAAAGCAAAGACTTTTAAAAGCTTTGCAGGAAAATGTGACAAGTAGTGCTCAAAGACCTTAACTTTTATACAGAAAAATAAGAATAATAAAGAAATATGGCATAAAATTTTCAAGTTTCTTGGCCTTTGCAAGCAGATCAGTTTGGACAAAATGTAACAGTGCTTAGCACAGTGCAATCCAAAGATCTCTATGTTCAGCTTCACAGGCCTAAAACATCATCGTATCTGCCTGTACACAATGCCCCCATTTAGCCAGCAAACCTTCCATGCTGCAGCTCTCCAGAGATGGTGCAACAGGAACACGCAGCAGTCAGAGCTACATGTCTGGTAAAGCTCGCAGCTGAATAGGACATGACAGTACCTAGGATCATCACTAAAGCAGGAAGGGAGTCCAAAAATGTGTGAATCAGGGCCTGGGGAAACAGTATTTTACAGGAGTTTGTTACAAAAGCACGTGGAAAACTACTGTGATCCTGCTTTTCTTTTTTTTTTTTTCCTTCCCAAAGCAAGCAAGCACCTGAAAGCCTGGATCCTATTTGTATAGGAAAACACACGATCCTCTTCAGCCTTCCAGTGTGGAGGAGCATGTTGCATTACACCATCCCCCTGCAATCCTCCCTCCCTCTCACCCGCCGTAGATATACAAGGCTAAGTTGATGAGCTGTTCAGCTTAGTGTGAAATGTGTTACATTTTCCCCCCAGCTGCTTCCTGATTGCAGTATTTACTTTTAATCTCCTCTGCCTCAATGCCCGATAAAAACTTTGTCACATTAGATGGTGACAGATGGGAAAGAGAAGGGGGGGATCACTGCAAGGGAACGTCCTGGCTTCCCAATAATTTTTCACAACGCCAATTATGTCCTTCAGTGCTTCCCGGCATGTGCACCCATGTCAGCAGAGAAGGAAATAGAAAGGCATAAATAAAGACAAAACCAGGCACTGCGTGGTTTTAATCTGCAGAATAACATTTCTCATTTGGGTGAAATATTGTTGGATTTTCTCCCTGTGCTGGAGATGGAGACACACACACATATATACACAGAGACACAGATGCAGAGTTCACAACTGCCTGCCTTATGCATGGGTACTACCCATCTTCATAAGCAACTCCATGGCATTGTGAACGGAAAAGTACAGGTGTTCTCTGCTTTCTGAAAGATATCCTTGTCCAGCAAGCCATGTATCAGGCTCTTTAATCTAACTGCCACTGACTAACTGGGGGTAATGTGAAGATTATCATCTTTAGGGTATCAAAATAGTTTTTAGAAAGTTAAAGATCATAATGTATCACGTTGTGCTTGAGGCTGTTGATAAACATCTGTTTACAAGCCTAATCCTAAATGCTGCTGCAGTTGCCACCTTTAGATATTCCATCCAAGGTGATGGGCAACAAAGGAAAATCTTTTGAATCTGTGTTACTTCTTGCTTAGGTCTCCTAAAGAAATGAAATGCAACAGTAACAACATGAATCAGTGGAGATGTCTATAGCAGAAGGTGAAAGTAGTCACAGAAGCAAAGTGAGAGGGCTCCAGGAGTAAGGTGAGAGACAGATTTGTTCTGGGTTGGGCTTTAGCCAGTACTATCAGGACAACAAAAAACTACTTTTTGTTTGTCCTTGATATATTTAAGAAATAAGGCTTTATGGACCTTCTTTGTAAACAAGAAGAATGTTTCTTTGAACTAACAGAACCACACATGCTTTGGACCACAGCTACTACTCTCTTATTGACAACTGTGGCTCGGTCCCAAACAGGTGACTTCCATTCCAAGCAGAATAGGAGTTCTGCTTCTGTCCCAGAGGAGTGCATAACAAAACAACAGCAGCTGCTCCAGGGCATGATGGAAGTGTAACAGAGATGAGGAGGGGAGAGGAGCCTCAACTGGAAAAGAAGGGAAAAGTAACCTTAAAAGTAAATGTTATGCTATAATGGTGTACATGAATGTTCACAGGTACAGCACATTCAAGCATCTTCCACCAGGCCAGAACTTGGACTGCAGGCATCTTGGTTTAAAGCCAAGACAATGTCCCTGTCCACATTAGATATGAAATAAGATACATAGATATGTAATAAAACAGGTACTCTATTGCCTCTCAAACCAGAAGGCTTCTGGGTAGCTACAAATTGGGGATTAGCCAAGGAGTTATTCATTCAGTCTCTGGAAAGAAAAATAAACGTGAGTGCGAGGTCTCTGGGCTCAAGGCTGGAAGATTTAGCAGATATCAGGCAAAGGGCTGTAAGCCACAGAAGCAATGAAGAAGCTACTAATAAAATGAACTTATATGAAGCCAGGGAACAAATGGCTGGAGCCAGCACAGAAAAGATCAGGCAAAGGGTTGTTAGTAATAAGTTCTTTAACTGTAGAGTTGCTCTGCTGAAAATAGCTAACTAGTATGGTCTCAGACAGAGCCTCCTTATGACTGTGACTGACCAGCTTTCAGCAGTCATATCTGTATTTACATGCCTGTCAGTAGGGACACATTAGAGGCAGGTTTACAGAACTGATTATGCCAACAAAATTCCCCCAAAAGCTCAACTACAATGGGCTCAGCATGATATTATTGTGGCAGAGAAAAACACCCTCTTCCCTACAGGCAGACCCAGTGAGGAAACACATCTCTGAAAAACTTGCTGACTGAAAAGGGCACAAAATACCAGCATCAGGCCAGCTAGAACTCAGCAGATGTAGAAGCACGAAGTACAAGCCACTTACAAGCGAAAATTAGCATGAAGAGAAAAGGAATGTCAAAGCAAACAGATTCAAGGAGAAGGTCAGAAGGGAAAAACTCAAATCTGAACCACTTTTGAAACTCACTTGCCTTTCCAAAGGTTAAGCTCTGAAAACTAGGAACTGTACATGGGCCATAGCCAGTAGGAACCTCTGGAAGGAACTTGTAATACAGCTGCTAAAAATTGCATCAAATTTGCAAACAGATACAATGGACAATTGCTATACTGTGTACCATGTCCTAGGGTGACATTCTTCTTTCCTTCTCCTTTTTATAAATAAATCAACCTCGATCACTTGTGGTTGACTAATTGATAAAGATTTTAAATAATAAAACATATATGCATCCAGATTATTTGTTTTCATCTAGCCTCCAAATGAGTTCCTCAGCAAAGTAACATTCTCAGCTCTTCATGGCAGTATTTTGGCAAACTAAATGAAGGTGTTTCCACAGAGAAAGAAAAAAAATAATAATGCAGAGAGGTACTGCCCTAGAAATGTACTTTTCCCAAGCAGGAGAAGAGCTGAATCACATTTTATTTCTCTGATTCTCTCAGGAGATGGTCAATTGGTTTTACTTGAATTTGTTCTCATTTGCAAATTATGTTGAAGGAGTGGGACGGTCCCAGGAATCAGAGGCAGAAGAAACGTTTTCCTACTTATATTTTGGCTTCTTTCTAACTGAGAAGGATAAGAAGCTCACATGCAAAGGACCCTTTCTCTTCTTTCATCCGAAGTTTATCAAGCAATACTCATGCCACAGTTTCTTCTCCCGGTTTAGCTGCCTTGTCTTGCATACTTTAGCATAACATGATCAAAGGGATTTTTGCTCACCTATCTTAGAGCTTACATTTAGATTGAGACTACTTAAGTACAGTGACCAAGAGTTAGAGAATTCTTCTGTTTGTCCTGTTAAGAAGTGCATTACATTTTTCATGTACATCCCCCCAAAATCAGACTTTCCTTCATTTAGGCACAATAAAGTTCCTAATGATGGGAGAAAAACAATGGCCAGATATTCAGTGACCATGTAGCTGTGCACCAGGAGGATTCCACATGCCACCCCATTAACTTTAGTCTCTAGAGGAAAGACGGGAGCTCAGCTTCAATATGCACTCAACTTTGCTCTGCCCTGACTTTCCTTAGTGAACACCACCGATTCCTCAGGGGAAAACTCCATCTCCTGAAAAGAACAGAAAATTCACTTGGTTTCCCCTAACCACATGGCCCAGAATAGTAATGTAAGGAAGCAAAGTAAGCCAACTGTCCAAGTCAAAAATCTGTCTATGTGTTCAACACAAAGCATTGCGTATTATACGAGCAAGATCATCACTACAATACAGAATGTAAACATGTGGGAAGGTCTCACTTGTTTTGCCAGCAAACTCCAAACTGCTCTTGAATGAAAAGAATATGGAGGACCCAACTAGCAACCCAGCCAGCTGTCCAAGAAATACCTACGTCACATTTAAGAGGTATTCAGGAATTGACAAGCATGCTCTTCCTTTGCCTCTTGTATGAACATGTGCAGCACTTATATCTGCAGCTTCCCGGAGAATTGCACTTGTACCTGGCAATATGCTTGTCAAGGTAGTTGTCAACAATGGTACAAAAGAATATAGCCTATACTGTTTTAAATAGTTCAGTGAGTCCAATCAGCTTTCTGCAAAGATTACACTGTGATTTGCGGAGGCCTCAGGAAGCTAGATAACAATTTCCAAATCAGCTAGCTCCTCTTTAGTAATTTTGAACACCCCATCCCCAGTTTGCATAACTCAAAGTAATGACAGGAAAATAAAAAGTAACGTGCAAGTAAATGCCTGACGCCTGCAATTTCACAATCACGGGTTGTTTACCATGTCCCTGTGGGAGATCCCATGTTTTTCAGTACTTGCCCAGCCCCAAGGTGCTCGCTGCACTGCACTGTTGCAGTGCCAGCCACAGCAGTGACCTGCAGTGTGTAGCCAAGTGGGCAGAACGGTACACACACAGTCCATTGACTCTTGTTGAGTGTGTCTCACTAAAATTTCCAGACCTTCAGTGAAAACTGAGTGGTAGTGGCTCAGAGGCTTAACACAAGTATTAATATCAGCACTTTAAGTCAGACATTCATTTGCATAGTCATCTCCACTCTGGCAACCTGATACCTGCCCTTCCAGTAGAAGCATATGCAGATTAAAAGGATTAGTGATAACTTTACTTAGCTGGTAAATTTTAGATCTTTAATACAGCACATAATAATTCCTGACAAAGAACAAAAATCAACAGACAAGTACCGCATGTCTGCATCATCCACACTAACAGTTTTCAGCTCACAGTGTATAGATCTCTTGGATTCCGAAAAATACTCGCAAGAGCACTACAAATGGCAACTATGAGAAACAATCCCATTGTCAGGAGGTTCAACGTCACTATATAGGAGACAAAACATTCACTGAAAAGTTTTTTTAGAGGTCCACAAACTTAAAAATAAAGGCTGAAACCCATCATAAGTGTGGTAAGTACTACATAACAGAGCAACATTCTAGCTGGACTAATGTATAGGCATTAATATGTGGATTCTGTTAACTAGACTTGCCATGGAAGTCCTTAATGCCACTAAGTAAAACTCCTTCTCAGTAAGTCCTATTGATTTACAGGAGAATAATAGGTATTTACAAAGTATTTATGTTATTTTGTTTCACAGCATTTCTTATTTCCTTAAAAAAATGACCAAACTTATTTAGGAAAAAATCCCAGTGATATTTCTTGTGTTTCTTATTCAAATTCTTAGTAACAATAGCATATTTTCAGGACAAGAGCATCTTTTTTTCCCCTGTTCTGCAGAAACTTTCTATGGATAAATACTAGCAATATATTTATCTGTAGGGGAAAATAACTCATTGTGGCAACAGATTCCAAGATGGTTGGTTAGAGAGCAGTGATTCAGTGGAAAAACCTTTGGTCGGAGCAGACACCAAAATGTTCAGAAGCATAGCTAAGCCTCTGTTGTAGCTGCCCCCTCCTGTTCAGCTGTGGTTCACTGGTCGCTTAAGATCCACAGAGCATATCCCGCAGTTTCCCGTGCTGTTTCCCCCTGTTCAGTAGGAGATGATGAGTTGTAAATAGGTCCTGACATAGTTGTACATAGTCCTGACACTCCTGTCTGCTGATGTGATCTGCAGACCACAGGGTACAGTGACTTTGGTGCTGGGAGCTGTTGCTTGAAATCAGTTTGGGACATTCCAATAGAATTATCAACAACCCCTTTCCACATTCTTTTTTTCCCTGGTTACAGTTATGGTCTGTTTCCAAGTGCTCTGCAATGTCTCTATTCCATGCTGCGTGGGTTGGAATATATGAGCTAATCCCTTCAGCAGGTTCAAAGTCCTTGTTTTGACTCTCCCCAATTTTCCTATGTTCTGCCATGCAAGGGACCAATACTGAATACAGCCCTAAATCTCACTAATGTTGAATAAACAGGAGTTATTATCACCCATCTGTCTCACAAAAGTTGTCTTCAGATACATGTTAAAACAGCATTTGTAACAAAATCATCCCTGCACCCTGCTCCCACAGAACCAATGAGCAGTAAACCCACTGGCTCCAGCAGTATACAGCAGTGAGATCACCCAAACAGGTCTGAAATATTAACATTAGGATCTAGAACCTCCACCCTTCACCTTCAGGTAAGAAACAAACAAACTAACTAACTAACTAACTCTTTAAAGAAGTTTCAGCAATAAGTTTCAACCACACACTTTTGTTCACAACTAGTTAAGGAGTGAATTTGAACCCTCTGGAAGCAGAACAGGGGCCCTTTGAGCTTCTCAGGGTTTGTGAAGGGGAGGGTAGTGGGTTTCAGAAAGATTATCTCACAGTTCGAACTCGTTAATGAAAGAAATAAATTAACCAAGCTCATTTTTCAGGGAATTCTTGTGTAAACTGGAAATTTTCCAGTCTGTGAGCCCCGCACTGTGCTAACCCATAAATCACAGCAAGCAGGTTGTCTGTATAGTGAGAGCAGCCACGTTTGGAGATAGAGTGGGGGGGAGAAACCAGCATATGTTCACAGAGAAAAAAAACATAAAAGCAAAACAGAAAAGAGGAATATCTCCCTTGCCCACCACTGGAACAAAATAAAAGACTTGGCCTCAGGCACTGGAACATACGCTGTCTCCAAAGAGCCCCCCTAAACCAGGGGAAGGCACCTGAAACAGGTCAGCTTTTAATTGAATACAATATTAATTACCGCGTGCACCATTAACGGTTTGTGGGATTTGACTAATTAATGTAATAGTTTCTGAGTCACGCTCATTAAATATGAAAATTACGCCGGTGAAAGGTATTGGTTTCATTATCAATCTTGTATGGACAGGAAGGGAGGTGGGGAGTGAGGATGCAGGGAAAAGATTCACACCCTGAGTTTTTGTGTTATTTGCTCTCTCCTCTTGGAATTGGTTCAGGTGGGCAGAAGGAAGAGCCAAAGCGAAAAGGAAAGAGGTAAGGAGAAAAGGAAGCATTGCCTAGTGGCATGAGCTGGTGGTTGCAAGCTGGGTCCCAAAAGCTACCCAGCTCTGAGCAAATTAGTTTTGCTTAGTGGACAGAGCTGGCTGGTCTGCATGTAGCTCCAACTAGTTGTTGTCAATTCCCATCATAACGCTTAGTTTCCTTCATCCCCCTAGAACAAGCATAATGAGAGAGATCGATGTCACATGGGGTACTTAATTCATTAACCCATGTAAAGCATGTGGTGGTTCCTTTGTGGAAAACTACAGGGAAGGTAATTATCACTGTTAAAGTCCGCTCCAGAGCATGATTATGCACTAAGGACATGCTGAGTTACATTGTCATGGGACACACCCCTCACATGGGGCAAAACTGTTACAGAAGGAGGACCATAGATGTTACACCTCTCATTCCTATCCAGTACTCCAGAGTAGGGGCAGCACGGGTGTACTCTGGAGGGAACTGCCATCGCATCTATGCAGGAAGAAGAGCCACCTGCGTGCAGGATCTCTGGGGAAAGAGGGAATAGAGAACATCAGTGCTCCAGGGCCCCCTTGTGCTGACCCACCACAACAGAGCAAAACGCAGAGGTCACCTTCTAGACTGAAATTTGAGACAATACACAGCTGAGGCAGTGCGAAGGGAAAAAAAATGGAGAGTGAAATAAAAGCCTGACATCCCTTAGGGGGACCATTTTTCCAAGCACCATGGAGGGAAGTAGGAGCACCATCCTGTTAGCAACAATGCATAAACGCTGCACAAGGAACCCTAGGGGAGTAGGAGGAGCAGAGATAACTCCAATGCTATTATTTTTGTAGCAGTCCTCTTGACTGATTCTTAACATATTTGGCAAATGCTATAGGGGTCAAGAGGGAGAAAGGGGATAGCCTTATGCCAGAGGCCTTTGCATTTGTGGTGCAGGTGTATATCAGCTTGGAAGAGCCAGATGCAGAGAAGAGAAGCCAGCAGGCAGGGAAAAGCAAGATGAGGACAATAGCACACATGCAAAACTCCAGAAACAACTCAAATCCCTGATTCTTCTTAAAAGGGAGGAGAGAAACAGAAGACAGTAAACCTGCAAGAAGGGGGAAATCCCATACACTATGTTAGGGCTTTTATCACTTTGTCTAACAAGTAATGGCTTTCTGATTTTTTTTTTCCTTCCAAATAGCTGCCAATGTTCTTTCTAAATAGCATCAGCTTGCCAGGAATCTGTGGTTGAGCCTGACGAGAGTTGGTTAGGCTGTGCACAACCAGCTCCTCTTTGGGGTTATAACATACACAACCAAGACCAGTCTGCAGGCTCCTGTACTGCATCTAAGGCATCATCTCCTGTCCGCTGTACATCTTCAGCCCGGTCTCTCACATATAAATGTTCCTTCATATGCCAAACTTCATCACACTGTACTTAGTAGGGAAGGCAGGTAGCTACAATCAGTCATGTTTCATATAGGAACTATGAGTGCCATGGGCTCTGAGAAAGCTGTAAAATTTGCAGGGTCAATGGTATAATTCAATCCAAACTTCTGATTATAGTGATGGCAGTTCCCTTTGCAAAATTATTAACAAGGCTATGTTTGTTCTCCATAACAGCAATGCAAGTAATCACTCATTTATGGCATGAGGACAAGTGCCCCCTGTGATTCTAATCCTATACAAAACAAACAAGAACTCTTCTGGTCTGAAACAACGCCCTATACAGATGGTATCTTCTGGTCCTCCCTTATTCCAGGTCACAGGGCTTCACTGAAATCCTTTCCACCTATTTTAAAGATGAGCTTTGCATTTTAATCAGTTCATCAAAACAGCCAGGGTGCTAATACCCTACAAGGTACTCTGGAGCTGGCTGAAGGTATCACAGAATCACACAGAATCACAGAATCATTTAGGTTGGAAAAGACCTCCAAGATCACCTAGTCCAACCTATGACCTAACACTAACAAGTCCTCCACTAAACCATATCTCTAAGCTCTACATCTAAACATCTTTTGAATACCTCCAGGGATGGTGACTCAGGGATGTCACCCCTCAGGGATGGGCAGCCTATTCCAATGCCTTACAACCCTTTCAGTGAAGAAGTTTTTCCTAATATCCAACCTAAACCTCCCCTGGCACAACTTCAGCCCATTCCCCCTCATCCTATCACCTGGCGCATGGGAGAAGAGATCAATCCCCACCTCGCTACAGCCTCCTTTAAGGTACCTGTAGAGAGCGATAAGGTCGCCCCTGAGCCTCCTCTTCTCCAGGCTAACCAACCCCAGCTCCCTCAGCCGCTCCTCGTAGGACTTGTCCTCCAGATCCCTCACCAGTTTCGTTGCCCTTCTCTGGACCCGCTCCAGCACCTCAATGTCCTTCCTGTAGTGAGGGGCCCAAAACTGAACACAGGACTCGAGGTGCAGCCTCACCAGAGCCAAGTACAGGGGGACAATCACTTCCCTAGGCCTGCTGTATTTTGATTACGCTTTTGTGCACATTTCAGGGATCAAGAGAAGATCTAATTCATACTACTACCTGTCTTGCTTTGCTAAATGCAGTTCAGCCTAGGCTTACAAAGGTCTTTGTAAGGACCCTTCATCACAGTAGTTAATATGAAATATTTGGCTCAGGAAGTCTCTAAACTTCTGGATTACCAAATACTGCTGTTCTTCCCAGAAGTACGCAATAGGGCCATTATCAAACAGGACATCACACTATGCAAATTTTTGTTCAAACTTTTACAGTTGCTTCATACTGCTACAGTTTCCATGGATTCTGTCAGTGAGAAAAGAGAGGACAAGGACTGAAAGTTTCACCAGCCAAAAGCCTTCTCCTCTAGGAAGTTTGCTGAGGAACCATGCTCAGCGCCTTGCTTCTGCCTAGCATTGCAACAGCTTTTACCAGCTCACACTTACTTTTAGCTTCACTGACTATATCCTTTACACACTATTTTGATCCTTTTCAGTTTCTCTCATTCTCCACAGCTTTTTTTATACATCTGTGCTCATGAAATATGGAGGACTTTTCAGACTAGAGTCAAACCCAGGATTCTATGCCAAGAAGTCCTGGTTCTAGAAGGAAAACCCACATCCAATACAGAGCAGTTTGTGTTCGGGCGAAAGCCTTTGCAGCTATGAAAATACCCACATTGCATTACATAATCAATATAGCTTACAGTCTTCTGTGTCTCCCATAACTTTACTTCACAGTGTTTAATGAATTTAGCACTATATACTGTTGAGATATGCTGTCACTGCCTGTTATCTATTTCTATTTCATTTTAAATGCTTTTGTAGCTCAAATGTATCTCTGAATGAAAGACAGTGTTCCCAAATGAACGTGACATTAGACACTTTCAATTTCAGTTACAAGAAGAGGACGAAGTAAGAACAGGAAAGGTAATACTCAGTTAAACTTTAAAGCAGGTAAGCACGGCTATACTGAAACTGCAGAAAAATAAATTATTACTTAAATACCAGTCAGAAAAATGCAACAGCACTGTGATTCAGATCACTAATGTTCCATAAGAAAGTGACCTACCAAAGAACAGGAGGGGTTCTCTGTTTTGTTACGTGTTGGTAGTAAAGTGTGGTAAAGCTATAGTAATGAACATTTTTTTCTTACTTAGTAAGACGATTTTTCTTACTAAAATTTTCAGGTTTAAAACAAGTGCCAAAGGTATTATGCTTTTGTAAGCTTTACAAGGACAGTTTAATTTTTCCAAACAAAATGATATTAAGAAACCTTAAAAAAAAGGGGATTTTTGAGTTTTTCCTTTATCATTAAGACTAGAAGTTTCACTCACAAAACATTGTTTACGTGGTTCTTCTTGCCTGAAGACTTCAGAATGGTTTCAGAAGGTATTACTGTCCCATCGAAAACTACAGCACAGAGACCAGAGCAGGAATACAAACCCACAGCTGTGACTGTGGGTCACCCACGGCTAAAGCAGGCAGATAATTCTGAACACAGGGATAAAAATAATGTCCCATTGTTGAATGATGCTTCACAAGCAGAAACACATCAAAATTACTGCTCTAGAGAATTTACAGTGCCAGCATCTGTGACAAAATCCCTAAAAGCAATGTGCTGATAGACACAGCAGGATTTGAGGTGCTTGTATGTACTCAGCTTGGCCTGCTACTTGCTGGGGCAAGCTGATTATTGGAATTTCAATACAGAAGAGATGTATTGATCACATCATGCATTATGTGATTTATGAACTTTTGTAAGGAACTGTCTGTCCCAGCAAGACCAGGCAGCAGTGAGCAGAGTAGCACATTCTATCTAAGCCAGATCTCTGGAAAGAAGCCTTCTCACTGCACAAACATGAGATGTGAAATGAAATTTAAGACAGGGAAGCAAGCCAAAGCCAGTGGGTCTGCAGTCAGAACAGTTTGTTGTCCCATGCAGGCCAGACAAAGCACCATTTGCCTTTTAGCTGTTAGCAGCATAAGAAAAAGGAGAGTTCATTTGTATCCAATAGCTTCCTCTGCTGGTGGGGAAACCCAATGTAACAGCCATCACTGGAGCTAACACATTAGAGAAAATTCATCTTCTTTCAAATGTTTTATTTTCGCATAGTGTTGTTTTGAATTACCCAACTCATGCTTAACCCATTCCCTAGTCGTATTCAGTCTCTGAACAGCAAATTGAGAGAGGATTCCTTTTCAAGTTGAAAGTCCTTGCACAGGGTTGACTGGCAGCTCTCCCTGAACTTAGCAACCAGCAGGAGTTACAAGTTCTCAGAGATTTGGGACATGTTTTCTACCAAACTGAAAAGACAGATTTAGGGCAAGACTCCAAGAATTAGAGGATAGCCTCCCTTACCAGGCCCTAGGCAGCACTTTAGTAAACAGAAAGAAGAGCACAAAGGCAGCTTACAACTGAGTCTATGTCCACACCTGGCAGCAGCTATATGATTGGCCTCTTTCATATGGAGCTTTCACTCAAGTCAGCTCTGTATCCCATAGACTCACAGATAAACACTCTCGGTGGCTAAGTGTGTATGGACCACTTCCAGAGGAGAGAAAGTGGGTGAAAGGACATCAAACTCTATGCTAGAGCTTGCTGCATGTCCCATTTTTTTCTTCTACAAAATATCTATAGATGATGATGATATCTTTATTTTTTCATACCAAAATGGGAGACAAGCACAATGGATGTAACTGACCTGCACTGCCGCACTCTTGCCTGCACCTTCCTTTCTTAGCCAGTCCCACTGGATTTCTTTCAACATTCCCACCTCCAAGTAGTTTCAGACAACAAATAAGAAGATGGCAGATCACTACAGATATCTGCAGAAATAGGTCTTCACATGTACTGACAAATTGTTTGTAGGGGGCACATAGTTCACCACTTCTACTAGCTGCATATTTTCTACAGATTTGTCCAGTCTAGTTTTAAATTTATGCCAAGCAGCAGAGATGGTATCACTTGTCTTGGGAAATTGTTTTTCTGTCTTTGCTCCAAGATTTTTCTCTAGCTCCAGTAACACTCCCAAGACTTGGCAAAAGGATCAAATATTTGTGGGAGCCTAAAACATTCAGCTTGTTTGCAAATTGAATGTACTTGGCCGTCTCTCCAGCCCCTGATCAGTTCTGAAGCTTTTCACTTGGACATACTCAACTTCTTGATCTAGACAAGGAAGTTCTGTGTCTATGCAGAGACAAGAGAAAAGACATTCACAGCCATTCAGGAAAAGTCACATAAGGCAGACTCTTTTGACTGGAAAGAGGTCCAAGGCACAGTCCTTCCCCCTGCTCACCAAACAGTATTACTGTTACATTAACATATAATAGCACTTCTGCATCCAGCCAGGTGTGCTCTGCTTAGATTCAGCAATCCTGGTCTTGCACACTACTTAGACTTTGAGTGGCAACAGTACAGAGCAATACTCTTCTACTAGAGAAATATTCAGGAATACTCCTCTAATTTGGCCCCCATTTACTTACTTACACACTCCACCCCCAAAAGGGCAGCCTCTACCCATAGGGATCCTTTCTGAGAAGAAACAAGAGGCTTTCCTGACTGTGTGCTGCTATCCAAAGACATGTGGATCATTAACACAAGTGAGCATCCAGCCTCACCATTAATCACTGGCTGGCTCAACACCTGCATTCTGCAGACAGCCTTCACTGAAGAAAGTTTGCAGCTGGCCCAGCTCTGGCTGATCTTCTTCATACCCACCAACTATCTCCACTCTCCATTTGTCAATTGTAAGTGATAATTCCTATTCAATCTGATACATATTATAAGAATATAAACAAATGCCTGTGGCTGTATCACAGCTGCGATCACTTCCCTTTATAGCCATCATTTATTACAGGCGGACAGGTGGCCGTTCAGTGGAATGCCGAAGAGGCTATCACCTGGACAATCACCAGGAAACACACTCACATTTACATTCTCCCCAAGCAGACAGGCAAAAGAGGCTTGCGATTTCTGGAAAAAACTTCACTAAGCTCCAAAATTTCTTCCTTTCCCATCTGTGCAAGTCACAGGTGCAAGTCTGAATACTACCAGCCTAGCTCATCAGTGAACACCAGATTACAGATTTAAACTTACTTAAAATTTTTGAAAATAGGAGAGATATGGTGGTGAAGATTCCCCTGTGGCTTCTTCTCTTCATGTCCTACAATTTTGATATGGGATACTTGCTTTTTCTGACTACTGTTTGGCTTCA
The DNA here is from genome assembly GCA_013399115.1 of Anseranas semipalmata. Lineage (NCBI taxonomy): Eukaryota > Metazoa > Chordata > Aves > Anseriformes > Anseranatidae > Anseranas > Anseranas semipalmata. The sequence goes on along the minus strand of VXAA01000828.1, from coordinate 1,222,105 downwards.
CTAACATATACAAAACCCTGGGATGACAGATTTGTTGCTCAAATGGAATTTGAAGGAAGGCTCATTATCTACTACTGCTAGGGACATGTAGTGTTTCATTTCAAAAAGACCTCAGAATTCACATATAGGAATTATTTCACCTTCTCTTAAAACACTGTCACCTCTAAAAGAGAAATATGGCAGGTTACTTCACAAGTCAGGCAGCAACAGTAAGGACAGAAAGTGAACAATATTGCAGTAACAGCACTTACAGACCACAGAATATAATTAACACATTTGTCAAATTCTAGAACAACAATGTTAACCTCAACTATTGCATCCACACAAAAGTCTTAAACTGTCTCTGCAGGACTGCAATCTCACAAGCACGGCATAGTTGCAGTTTAGTACAGGATACTAGTTCAGAACATCCTTACATAATCACAGGTTTCCCAAGTCCCTATCAGCAATGCTGGGTTTCCCACATAGGTCCTGACACTTGTTAGCTTGTTAGAATGTAGGAAACTGGACTTTTGCACAGAGGGCTGCAAGGACAGAGCAAGAAAGACTGGAGCGGAAGAGTTGCTTTAAGATGTTGTCATAGCTCTTAGCATTACTAAGTATCCATCGTTCTGAAGATTAGAGTTTACATCTATTATCACAACAAAATGTGCATTATCAAGGTCATAGGAACAGACAGACCAATAGTCCATCACACCCAACAACCTGTCTCACCAGCAGCTAGCATCAGATACTTGTGAAAGAGTCCACCTTCTCCAGTTATACTCTTCTAGCACCCAGTCCTTTCAGGAGTCTGTACAGCCAAAGGCTGTATTTAGACCATTCTGTTAATTAGCTATCAATGGATTTGAATACCTAATCCCATTCATTTTCTTCATCCCTGACAACATCCAGTGAGAATAAATCCTACAGTTAAATTTATCTAGAAACTTAACGAGCATCTCTTTCTTCTGGTTTTCAGGTAGGACCCAATGAAACCTAGAGACTTGCTCACTAGTTTCTACAACTTTGTAGGCCTCTGTCACAACTGACCAACTATTTTCCATTCTGCACACACCTTTCTCCAGTGCTGTCCTCCCAACAGGTAGAGATGAGAGTTACTTTATTACTGCACAGAATAGCAAAGTTATTATTCAGTGATCCCCCAGTCTATCAGCTATGTAGTCACATTTTCAAGGCACAAAGGCAGGCACCAGACTTGAGATGCCAATCCATGATGACTCTATCTGCAGACTTGGGCAAATCCATTTGCCTCCTTTTACCTTTATTTCCCTACCTTCAAGTTAGATACCACTTTCTTACTTTTGGAACATAATCTGAAGTTACACTATAAATGCCTGCAAAGCATTTTATGAGCATGAATAAAGGTAACCATAAATACGTTAAATGTAACTCCCCAAATTCCCATACTGTGTCCTACCAAAGGTCATTCTGATAAAAGATGGGTACAACCAAAAGACACTATTATGGAAAGAGAGAAGAAATACAGCAAGCAACTTTACCAATTCAGCTTATGACCTGGAGATGGAATCAAGTCAGCTTAGAGCAGAGCTTCACACAAGAAAATGGCATGTGACTTTCAGTATCATATATGCCTAAAAAAGTCACTGTAATAACTCCTCTGCCTGTAAGAACATAGTTGTTCTCAATACCTTGGGATGATCCTGTGAAACAAGCTTCCAGGTCAAGCATGCAGCATGAGTAGGTGCTATCTGTGATCATGTCACTGAGTGGGGAATCACTGCTGCCAGCAAGCTCAGCAGAGCTTGCACATCAGTGCTTATTGCTAAAGGGACTTTTTAAAAGCAGTAGAGGTAGAAAGCACAAGATCTGCCCTTAACTTCCCAAGCCACAGAACAATCTCTAGGCTTGGTGCACATATAGCATTGCTGAAGATACTTTTCCACAGAGATATGCTATTGGTGTCTGTCCAGTTTCATCCACCAGCCAACTTGGCATATGCTAAGGAGAATTTCAGCACATAAATAATAACATTTCAGTCAGCATCACCCTGGGGAAACAACTTACTGGGTGCTAAGAGCATCTCATGGCCAGAAGAGGTATTTGCTTTCACTTTGAACCTGTGCAGGCCACTAGGATCACAAGATCTTCTGGAATCCTGTCCTCAGGACACCTCACATTTAGTCCTGTCATTACCAGTTTTCTGTCACTGTTTTGAAAGACTGCAACACTCCAAAACAAAGCAAGGTAAGCAGAGTTGCATACCATCTCTCCTAAACCTTCCTCTGCCAGCTCATCTCTTCCTTCAGAGCTGTGACAAACAGCAACACCTCCTTATGGTCTCTTTAGCACCCATTTAATGAGCCTGCTGCCCACAAATTCACTTAGTGCTTCTATGAACACACTAGTGCTCTTGGGCTCCACAGTCTGTGTTAGCCACGCTCTTTCCTTCATTCACTTTAAACCATCCTCCTCTCAGCAATGTGGAGCACTGCCTAGTTCTACTACAGTAGGATTCAGCTAGTAACAGTCCTCCTTCTTCCTTATCTATCATCTTCTGCAAAGGCAACTTTTGAAAGCACTTCTACAGAGTTTTTTCCAGAGCCTGCCACGAATTTGCCACCTTCTCTGTGAGAGATCTCTTCTCCCTGTTTGGGGACACTTTGTACTACAGGGGTCCTGAATAACATCACGTGCAACCAGGAGGGAGAAACAAGGCCTCCTCCATTTCCTCTCTCTCTGCCAGTCCATCAGCCACACACGTCAGCTCTTTGCCTTGCAAAAGGGTGCAGAATTCCTCTTCCCAGAGGAAGAAGCTGGGACTATGATGTTAAGTGACTTGACTACACTAAAAGGGGCGTCTAAACACACAGGTCCTGGGCTTTCAGTTTAATGCTTAGCCCAACAGATGAGGCTGTCTTCTGTGAACAGAGCTATGTTAGTGACCAAAGGACACACAAGCCCCTTCCAAGAGGATTCAGCTTGGAAAGATGCAATGATTTAGGACTGAGGATGTAGACAGTTGCATGCCAGAGATAAAGGTCCTGCTGATGCTACTTTTAAGGTGGTAACTTGCTGAGGCCGTCACTCCGTGAAGAACTGGAGTCCAAAGGCCAACCTGCAGCAACCTCAGGAGCAATCACAATGGTTTTGGCCCCAGCAGGTGGTTAGTAAGTGAGCTGATACTGCCCCAACAGTTTTGGTATTAAATGAAAGGGTAGGACTCTTCTTTTCCTGCAGAGGTTCCAGCTTTGAAGGCAGCGAGCAGTGGCTCTGTAGGAGGAGAGCTGCATGTGGAGCCCAGAGGTAAGTGAATAGCTAAGCCTGTACTGCCTGTTGTGTAAAGTGCATAGCAGGGACAAATGGGCAGGGATGCTCCCAACCCAGATTCATTTGGTTAAAAGTGTTGGAGAAGCCTGAGGCAATGTAAGTATGTGCAATAAGGCTGCTAATACATTGGCTTTTTAATAAAGCACTGGTCCAGACTTCCTTAGTCCCGGTTTGAATTTGGATTTTGCAGGAAGTAGACAGGGCCAGTATCAGACTCCTCTTTTGGGGGCAGTGACAACGGGGAATACCCAACTGTAATTAATCTAACTGTTGAAAGGAACCTAACGGTAATTAACCCAAACCTAACATGGAATAGAAATTAGTCCTGGTAATTGATAAACAGTGAGTGGAGTTACCAGACTGTGAGGCAAGGACTCCACTGACATCTCTGCCTCTCTCTGGGATCCCCCTGCATGAGTAGTAATGAAGGAGTTTCTCACCTCCTCTGTCCCTCCCACAACACACTCTTTCAAAACAGATGGAGTGCATGCATGGCTACGTGCTGTCTGCCTGCATGGCTCCCTCCAACCCACAGAAAGGGGAAGAGAAGGATCCAGAAGCAGCAGGGCTGTATGCCAGAGAAGAAAGCCCCTGCCAGTGGAGTCTTCCTCCTTGAAGACATTCAACAGCTATGTGGACATTGTCCTGGGCAACCTGCCCCAGTTGGCCCTGTTTGAGCAGAGGGGTTAGACCAGATGACCTCCAGAGGTCCCTTCCAACCTCAATCATTCTGTGATATCAAAACCTTTCCATCCAAATGCTCACAGAGCAAACAGGCTCACAAAAGCATCTTAGAGAGGTCTCTGGTTTGTCTGACTGGTTCACTGTCCAATTCCTTCTTTACCCATCCAAGCTGTCTTTCCTGTGCACTGCCTGTGAAATGTGTATTTCTAGCACTATTTCAATGCAGGACAAAGCAGTCTAGCTCTGACTGAGAACTGCTTTGCCAAAAGCAAATGGTAGAAGCCATTCATTACAGCTAAGAACACCACTTTGATGTTTGATTTACTTTCCAAGGGTTTTGTATCTGCCACTTTCCAAATTTAGTGTCTCCTTACTCTGGTATTTCAAAACACAGTAAGAATTCATGTCCTGTGAAAATTATATATTTTTTTTTTATATTCTGAAAACTGAAAGTTCTTGCAGCTCTTCCCCCATATTAGTTACCTTTTACATAATCACAGTATTGGGGTACATATCAGCTTCCTGTGGGGACTTCATATTTTTCATTCAAAAAGAAAAGATTTTTCACAGTGCTTTGTAGGGGTGGTCTAAGTCTTCACCAAGGCTTCTCATCTGGGCTAGGCAAGATGCATCAAAGGCCATGTAATTCACCAAAAGAGTCAAGCCTGTTGAGAAAAACAGGAAGAGAAGCACATGAGCTATAATTCCTAGAAAGCAGCATCTAACAGTTCAAATCTACATAGCAGTTTTTTTGGATTTCATTTTGCATGGAAAATTAAACTTCACACTTCCATGCTCTTCTCCAAAGATTTTCCATCAGTTGAAAGTGTGTTTTCCCAAACCACTCAGCCAGCTACCAAGTTCTGAAACACTTCTATTTCTGCAGTCATCTGTGATAGACCAGATCAGATTGAACACATTAGTATAAGGCTTTTTTTTGTGTGTGTAGTCTACAGTCTATCAATATTCAATTCTGTTCTTAAACACTGGCTGTTAGAGCTGTGCAGTTATGTACAAATTCTCATAGAAACATCAAAAAGAAAAGTTAGTCTTTCTTCATTTCTAGTTGAAAAACTGAGACCTAAGATAAACATTTTAAAGTACAAACTAAAAAGACGAAGAAGCAGAACTCCAAGACTGTTGGTTGTTATTTTTCTTGTTTGTTTGTTTGTTTTGTTTTGTTTTGTTTTTGTCTGAAGATAATGTTTACGGCCATGAAAACTGCAAAGTAAAATTTGGAAAAGGTTCAGCTCTGCCCATAACAAATAAGCCCCTCTCAGTCCTAGAACTGAAGCTCAAAAAATATAAGCCCCAACAGCAGTTCAGTACACAGTTTGACATCACATTGCAGGTTGATCTGCAAGTCCACAAACTCTCTCTTACTTCCAGACATTTCCCCAGTAGGGAAAATACATTGGATGAGAATGAATGAAGACCTTCACCTAATTTTCACATACCTAAATGCAACATGTTTCACTTTGAACAGGCTGCCTGGATTAGATAGAAGTTAATTAAAACAATCCCTCATTTTTTGCTGTTTAAAACTTAAGACTTGGTAAAGGAGGGGTAAGACAGGACTTTTTATTACTCTTAGATGGTGCTAAGAGGACCCATAAATACATCTCTTCTCCCTGTGATCCCATTCATCTTGCTGCCTTCCCCACTCCTCTTTGCCAACAATCAGATCCCAGTAAACAACCTCAAGTGAAATTTGCAACTGTCAGATAAACATTAAAAATGCTTCTCTTGTCCTTTCCCATTGATAGTCCCATTAATATTGTAATAGAACAAAAAGTTATGAAAATGAATGCATGCTGGTTTTGGAAGTGAATGATGCAGACAGCAGCTGTGAAATATATACACTTGAATATGCATAGACAAAGAGATACAGTGCACCCACAAAGAAGTATGTATATACCTACATACAATGTTTTAACATACAGGACTCAGTCCTAATCTCACGCTACTGTACACAAAGAAGCAACACCGCTGACTTTTGTCTGGTATAAATTCAACACAGGTAAAATCAGAATTAAACTACAATGGCTTTTTTTTTTTTTTTTTGAGAAAAATATCCATTTACACAATTTTTCTATTATTCCTTTTTTTAAGTCTTCATTTTTAGTCAGAGGTTAGAATTACAATCTAATTTTGCCTGTTTAGTACTTCCTAGCAATTTGCAAATCTCTAGTTGTATGTCTACTGTTAATTAAAAAACAAAAAAAAAATCTGTACTGCAAACTTAAGTAGAGGAATATGCAAAAAGAACTATAAACAGTAAATTCAAGCTCTTTTACTCAAATTTTCCCTTTAGACACATATAAATTCAAAGAGTATCCACTAAAAGTCACAAAAAAGAGCAGTCCAGCCCTCCCAATCCTGCAAGGAAAATGGTGTGTTTGGTGTCTTCTATCCATCTGAACCCTGACTGAAATCAACAGATTTGCAAAATGTAAGATTTCAAAATTGAGTCAGGTTCCCAAATAATCCCCAAACTGTCTTAAAATATCATGAGGTATTGTTGTCTTTTATATGTATATATATATTTTTATATATATATATATATGTATATGTATTGGATTTTCCTAACTGGCTTTCACATTTTCTGAGTTTCACATTCTACTGTTTCAAAGTTTTCAGTACAGGTAAAAGCTTTGCATGCTTTTAATAAAGTAAGTTGAGGATACCTCAAGGGAAAGCAGGATTTCAGAGGCTGGAGTTTAGGAATACTCCCAGGTAGAGGGGCAGCTGTAATGGGTCAGTAACTCTACAGGGAGACTCCACAGAGACAAAGTCTGCCTGAGAGGCTTTCACTGCTTGATAAAGACCTTAGCTCTCTGAACAAAAACACACTGCCAGTCATATTGTTCTAATTCCCAATTTAGTGAGATTTCACTGGGTCATTTTACAAAATCAGGCTGCATTTTGTTGCTTCTAGTCATCTATTTCTGAAGTCTCAATGTTAAATTCCCAGATTTCTCTCTCTTCTGAATCTCGTACTTTTCAAACACAAGTCCTACATGCTCTTACTTCTATGTGCAAGCTATGTGCAAGGATACCAGATGGGGAGGGAACAACAACTGGATGGTTCTCCACTGTTCAGGTCAACTGTGATTTTGCACAGAAACCATTGCCTAGTTGACTTATGCTTACATTAGGCAAAGGTAAAGCAAACAAACAAAAGGGATGTTAATTTTATAACATCTATTAACATCTTAGAAGCAGACTGTCAACATTCTAAGTTGCCAACAATCTTGAAACATGGTCTACTTTTACCTGTGATGAAACATCATTGCAAAAGCAAAATTGTTTTTTGATGTTCTCATCAAAGTCATTAAAAGGTCACTCAGTCTTAGCAGATTTCAACGGCTCTAGTGCCTTTTAAACTGAAATTTGTTTCATTCATTCACTCTGAAATACTGATTATGGAAAAATTCCACTTTAGACTTCTGCTATTTTAATCACAGATCACCAAAAAGTAATCAACTTCTGGAATTTATATTAAAATTTCATCTGAGTGGCAGTTAGGTATAAGACTCTAGTTGGATGAAATTAAAAACTCACCTAAGACTGTAGCAAACTTTAGCTTAAAGTAGATGAAAGCAAGTAAGTGTATTGCAGTCAAGAAATCTGGATAGTCAAGAGGTATGATGTGTCCTTTCATAGACAACTTATTCTATTGAGTTAACCTAAATACAATGACTACAGCTGGTCACACTTAAAGAGTATTTCCCCAAACACCTCACAAGAAATGTGTGCCTTGCTCTTTGGTGCTTTTCCTCATAATTTATAGCCAAATAATCTTAGGGCTGGCAGCACACTACACTTCAAGCTAGACCATGATCTAACAAACTTACTGGCTACCTCTCACAAGTCACCTATGGATACTACATTTTATCAGCAACATTTAGTGGAATAGTATATACGAAAATGTCAAGTTGCCTCACTAACAGTTTGTTCACAAAACAACTTTCTTGTTTGAACTCCTTTCTGATTTAAATTCAAGACACTTTATACAAACTCCTTGTTTCTATTTGTTAATACAGCATTTGAGTAGCTGTTCTTCCTGTGTGGTTACCTCCCTTTATTTTGTATACTGTGGGAATCTTACCATTATCACTAAAATCTTCTTTTCTGGTAAGAAAAAAAGCTAACTGCTTACTCTGGGGTCTTGCACACTTATCCCACAATTCACTATCAGCCAGCTTCAGCAACAAAATGTCTTTCTATTCAAATGTTCATTCAAGCAGGTCAGTTGAAGTGCCATGGAGCACAGGATGAAAGAGCTTTCCACTGACTTGCCCTCATGCTGCCATTTGTACGAGGGCAGTGGGGCTATAAAAAGTTCCCTTCTTCAAATGAGATTTTATGCTTATATAGCACCGGTACAAGTAAGGAAAAAGAGACAAATTAGGAGCAATCTGCTGCTGGACATGCCCAGGAGTGATAACCATGAGACCCTGTCATGGAGGAACTTCAATGAGCAAAGGATTCACCACGCTTTTGTTGAGATGGAAATGCAACCCACAGCACCAACACAAAGTTCACTCTGAATCTGACACTCTGTTTGCAGTTCGGTTTTCCTGAGCCTCAGGGAAACAAGTGTGATTGAGCAGAGACAGAGCATGGGGCAGAGCTGGAATCCTTCTTCCACTTATCAAAGCATCATTGGAAAGCAAGCATCAAGGAAAATAAGCACTATGATGACCCATGTGTTAACTTCCTGCCCTCCAAGGTCAGCATTTCTTAAACCATCCAAGACATTACATTCACTGCACAGTCTCCAGCCATTTAGAAATGGATGGCAAAGGAAGGTAAAGCTCTAATGGGATGAAGTGTCAAAGAGAGCTTTTTATTTAAAGAAGTAGAGAAAAGAAAAGAAAATGGATATTTTAACTTTTATCTCAGAGTTAGTTAATATTCACACTTAACTGCTGAACTGGCTAAATTCTTTTCTTTTCTTAAGGACCTTTATAAATTTCATCATTAATAAAATCAGACATTCAATTAGCAGGGAATTTCTGATTGTTAACTGAGATTTCCCCCCCAATAGTTTCTCTTTTTTTCTCTTCCTACTCTCTTTTTATTTTCTCCTCCTACCCCTGTGTTCCCCCTCCCCTGAAAATCCAGGGGAAAGTGAAAACTGACTCCATTAACCTCTGTCATTACCTAAATCCATCTCTTAATTAATATGAGTTAATATGATTAATCAAAATAATGAGACAAACCTATTAAATTAGGGTGTTTAAATTACAAATGGAAGTGGTAAAGGCAAAGGGGCTGATAACGAATAGCTGCAGTCAGAGATGGGGTTAGCTCTTGAAATGTTATGTGACAATCAGTAGAGAGAATCGAGAATGAGGGGAAATCAGCAAGATCTGTGTGAGAAAAAAATCTACATGCACAAAGAATGATGCTGCTCAAATGCCTGGTAGTACTTCTGAGGATCAGGTGTGTTAAGGTAATATTTAATCCCCATCACGGTGGAATATAACATAGATAACAATATGATCATCAAATCTTTCAGCTTGCTGTTAGCTTCCATAGGGTTGGGTGATACAGATTTTACCTAGTTAAAGGTCCCCACTAGCAGTTTGCTGGGAACTCTGAGGCATTCCCTAGTCATGTTATCGCTGCCCCATGGAGACAAGATTGAACAGATTACACAGGTCTATACTGGAGGCACACAGCCTGAGCAAAATCCTGCAGTCGCAATACTCCTTCATCTCTGATACTGACTTTCTTTGTGACCTCAGGCCAGCACCGTGAACTCCTTTGTCTTGCTTGGTTGATTTAGACACACCACTCCTACATGCAGTTCCATATTTTCTCTAAACTATAAACCTGAGATCTGGCAAGCTCTGGCACCGCGGTCCTCTGAGTGCTGAAGGCAAGTTATACCAACAGTGACCTTTTCCCAAGAGCTTACCAAAGGTCAGCGTTTCCTACTGGATTTCCATCATCCAATTACCTGTTCGAACTACAGTACCAAAATCTCCCTTGTCATAGATCACCAATTAAAGTAAAAATAATGTTTCTATCATAGGTCACTGTAACAACAAAAGTGATATTCATTCTGGGAGGTGATTATGTGGAGTGCGAAGTCTTCCCTTTGGAAAAATCCATTAATGGTTTCTATTTCGGTCAAAATCATCAGCAAGGAAAGAAAGGTAGCACAGGACTGATGCAGGTAGAAAACTACACTACAAACTGCTGCCAAAATGGTTAGACATCAAACAGGAGAAGGTGATGGTATTAATAAACATGTTTCAAGTACAAGGAACCCCTAAAACTAACAAGAAGTGGGGAAGAAACAACCACATAGACAGAACATTTCAAGACCAACCCCATCCCTAGTATCTTCTGCAGTCTCTACATAAAGCTGAGAGCACGCAATATATGATTTATAGACCATTTTAACTGCCTTATAAAGGCTGCTACTGGACAGTTGCTTCAAACAGGAAAAGAAACTTCTCTCCCCATGGCACTGCACTGAAGTGGCAGCACAAGGACAGTGGGATAGAAAGAAAGATCCAACAGGAACTCAGAAAGAGGGAAAAAGTTCAGAGATGGCAGTTTAAAGCTGGTTAGCAAGGGGAGATGAGAGTGGCAGGAGAAGGAGGTGCAGGAAGCTTGTATTCATAGCCCCAAAACACACATTCTCAGCTGGCTTTAGACCAAGTTTTAAAAGGGGTCAGTGAGGTTATGGCTGGCAGCATTATTCTGTAAGCATTGGTGCCTCATCTTTGGCATCTCAGAAGATACTATGGGAACCCAAGGAAAAGAATGCTGAAGCTGCTAAGAAGGAAATTCATTTTTAATTATAATCTCATATTGGGCATTATGCTTTATTTACAGTACCCGGCTTTTTATCTTTGCCACTGAAACAGGCAAAAATGCAATCCTTCTCCAGGAGGAAGTACAATTTCTCAAGTCTGCAATACCCAACTAATAAGATCATGAACACATAAAATGGTGGGAAGGAAAAAGGTAACAGGGAGAAGATTCGGGGAATAGTAACTGACTGCAGTCGAGGCATTATTGCCATTTTCTTGTAGAACTTCAACATCCTACATTAATGGCTTCATTGGAAGACATGAGTGTTGACAGTGATCACAAACATTCAAAGGAGCTTCATAAAGAAGTTCAGAAAGAGCATTTCCAGCACACTGTGTGGAAAGACACAAGTATTTGGAAGTTGAGGAGGGGCTGAACAGGACAATGAAGTTGTCTGCATAGCACAGAATGTTGAGGACAGAACAACAAAAAGATTGTCAGAGATATTCCATGTCTGGAGGAATGATCAGGAGCTACCAAAGTGTACAGTACAACTGGTGTCGGCCAAACACAAAGAGTTTTTCAACTGATGAAGGGAACAAATAAGCAACGTTTGGAAACACCCACTTCCAGAGAATTGACCTGATGCTCGCGTGTCACCAGATAATTACCACCTTCTTCTTAATCTCCTTGAAAGGCAGCACAACTATAGTGACAAGGTGCTACTCCATTTCTATAGCCAATGGCCAGCTTAATAGACACATAGCCAAAGACTGTAGACACAATAATTCACAGCAAAAAACAAAAACAAAAAACAACAACAACCAAAAAAAAAACAAAAAACAAAAAACAAAAAACAAACAAACAAACAAACAAACAAACAAAAAATGCTTTTTATTGCCATATTTTTCTTTTCTGAACAAAAGTGTCCTAGGGCCATACTTGTGTCAGCACTAGTTCTCACATTTTTAAGTAAATTTCTCCTCCATTAAACACAGGGAGGTTACAATATAATCCTCTAACAAGGACAACCTTCTAGACAGCAGGATCTAAGCAGCATAGATGGCATCTGATGGCCACGCCATGGGACAAAGTTGACACCTAGTTCTGGGTGATGGATGTAGCATGAGGAAAAGAATAAGAGTTCTTTTTAAAACAAAAGCATGAAATGAATTTTAGTGTCTCTGGGAAGAAGACGTACTAGTGTGCTATTGCTCCTTTTTAGTGGAGGGAGGAGTCAATTTCTTAAAGTACATTTTGGGATTTAATTCCATCTCTGCATACACCTGCCAGCAAAGCTTTGAATCCCATAGCCTATGTTCAAATTACAGTACTGCCTATCCTCCCTTCTCACCCAAATGAAGAAGTGGGGATAAGAAACTTGTCCTCAGATATAGCATCAAACTGAGTAATAGCCATGTTCCTCCTGGTCCCCTGTCTTCCCCTATGCTGCCAGCGCCTGCTGCTTGTACAAGAATCTCCTTGAAGGGCAGCCACCAGACAGACTCATCTGAACAACCACTAGCAAGTGCCTATTGCCCATCCTGATGGAGAAAGGCTCTTGTTCTTACCATTTATCAATTCATAATTCACACAAGTGTGAACAGATCTTAAATTTCAGCTTAAACTTTGGAGTTAGAGTCCCCTTCCTGAGGAGAAGAAGCGATGAGGGAGGTACCAGTCTCTGCTTCCCAGTAACTGATGACAGGACGTGTGGAAACAGCACAAAGCTGCGCCAGGGGAGCTTCAGACCAGATGTTAGGAACATTTTCTTTATCCTAAGGGTGGTCAAGCACTGGAGCAGGCTTCCTAGGGAGGTGGTTGATGCCCCATGCCTGTCAGCGTTCAAGAGGCATTTGGATAATGCCCTCAGTAACATTTAACTTTTGGTTAGCCATGATGTGCTCAGACAGTTGGACTTGATGGTCTTCGTAGGTCCCTTCCTACTGAACTAATCTAATCTAATCCATTCTATTCTATATGATCTAAAGATGGAGTCAGGAGGTAGGATTACGGTTCTCTTCCTGATATGCTCAAAAATTTTCCACAAATTCTGCAGAGTTGCTTTACAAAAACTGCACCATGCAGCTGACACCGACTGACCGCTTATCCGAAAGTCATAAAGACCAATCTGGAGAAAGCGAAGTTTCATCTAGCTGCCAGTCTTGCCATCCTGTCTACATTTTGGGAATCTGCCTACATTCCGTCTGTTTCCTCAAACAGCAATAGAAGATTGTGCAGTGGAAGCATTTAACCATTATATGGATGGTGACCAAGCCACAGAAAGGTTCAGGCCTCTCTCCTGTAGGTCTCCTGGCTTTGCAAGTGCCACCAGGAGTACAAAGCAGTTGCTCAGGAAACTCAGCAAAATCCTGCAATACAGCCAGGGGTGTCTCTCAGGGAAAAGGAAACTTTTTTCAAAGTCAGTCTTATTCCTTTGGAGTTACTACTTCTAGGAGTGCAAGAGGACTCTGCATCCATTTCTTTAGCCTTGTTGAGTACACGTCACTGCAGTAGTTTCTAATTACCTAATGGTCTGTTCAAGCCCTGGCTTCTCTGCCAAGACTACTGTCAAGGGGACCAGTCAATGCCAGCCATGATTCTGATCCAGATGACCACTGGCAATGGACTAGGACAAACTCACTCCAAAGGCCAAACAGCTATTTGAGAATGCTTTCCAAGCAGTAGTGGAGCTGGATGAAAAACAGTGCTGTGGATGTGGTCTTGTACTCACATGAAGCAATACCAAGTGGCTGGAAGGAACGAACCCTTCCAGTTACAAACAAACACCACAACAATTCTAGGAACTGGAAGGAGGTGAATCAGCAATCTAGTCAGATCTCTTTTGATAGCACTGATTAGCAGCCCTGGTCCAAGTGAGCAGAGAGGGGAAGTGCCCATGTATCTGAAACAAACAGCTCTAGGAGCTGCTCCAAAACAATGAAACTGAAAACAGGAAAAGCAGAGCAAATGTAATGGCAGGACTTGCTTCCACACAGGCCAAAACGTCTATACATGAAAGCACCACACATCAATCAACAGCTCCATTCCTCCTCCACACAGAAAGGAAGCAAGCAAAGAAAAGGGTGTGTGGTCTTTTGCAGGCACGCACTGCATTCAGGAGATAATGATGCAAACCTGCCAATCCCCTCTCTGATCCTTCTTTTGCCACACACTGCAGCCCAAGTAAGGAAGGCATAAGCAAGAACTCGAAACAGAAGCATGGCTTAAGCAGCCGTCACAAGTCTGCCCATGCTTGGGCAACTATCTAATTATCTCCCTAACATCTCCCTCTCTACCCGCTTGTCAGCACCTTATCCATAGAACTGTTCATGTTTTTTTTTTCCCTGCTCCCTTTGACATAAACAGTTTTATTGGGAAATATTCCTTTTGTTGAAATTGAAATGTTTTGCAGGACAACACTGTCCTGAGTAAACATTTGCTAGCAAAGGCTCCCTAATTCACAGTGGACAATACAGAAGCCTGCATGTAGAAGGAGACCTACATGTATAGGAGAGATTTGGGTTCAAGCTTCTGATCTACTTTTCTGGACCAGAGACTTAAACTTGGCTCTCCCCCAGCATAGCTAAATGACTTGATTGGTGTAATTTCTTCTGGGAACAGTCTCTCCTGTTGGAACTCTTTCACTCTGAGTGAATTAATAAGTGCTTCTTTGGCAAGGACTCAGTCCTACAGTTGCTACAGTACTAGTCTGTGGAAGATCCCAGGTCAAATCTCTGCTCCAGTAAATATTTGCAGTATCCCACATGAGAATACTGACCACTTGGATGCTGGCTATCCTACAAGATTTTTCTTTCCTTCTGACAAAGTTTCACAGAGTCCTGGTTTAATCACATGTGGAACAGAAAAAAATATGAATCACAAAATAATTCATCGGATTTGAGAAAATGAAACATATCCGAGAAAAAGTCTTGGTCCACAGAGACTCTGATAGACTTTGCTTTCTGCCACAAACTGTAAAGTTGCTCTAGTCAGGTACTGGTCTGAACTGAGATCATAGAAGTCTCTATAAGGCCATTCTTCCTGCTTACTCTGGGTTCATTAGCAAACAGCAAGAAAGAGCTGCCATTTCTTCCAGCCAAATTAAGATGAAAGAGAAAAGCCAATGGGAGTAGAATGATCTGAGAGAGCCTTACAACATTAATGCTATTAAATCAGTGGTGGTGCCATTACAGCAGAAAGAAGGCAAAGGTAAAGGGCACAAAGTGGTTGCAAGGGTCACTGACCCCAGTCATAACCACTGTGGGAATAAAAGGTCACTGCCAGGAAAGCAGCACTAGTATTTACAATAGGATCAGCTGTGGCCTCAGCTCCTTGTGAAGCCAACTCCATTGGAAGCAATAAAACAGAGTAGGGGACATAAACTTATGTCCATAATGAGAAAGAAATGGGATGGTGCTGCAGTTCTTTGGTGAGAGCCCAACGCAGGCCTCTGGCTGTTCAAACAGCAGCTTAGTCACCTGAAATCTTCCAATGGAAAATCTTACCATAAAGACCTCCCCTCAGCCTCCCCATACTGTTCTTTCTCCTCCGTGCATCCCGTATCTTCTTGCGCCTGTTTGTCTGCTGCCCATCTTTATTCATTTTCATCCAAAGCTTCTAAGTATTTCCAATCTTTCTCCTCCCTTGGATCTGCAAACCCATAGGAGCAAAGAGGGGTGAAACAGCAGACCTTTTTATTACTTGGACCTACTGAGACTTCCTTAGCACTCTTCATTTCCCCCATCCAGTAAGGGTAAGACACTTCTCAATGTTTTTGAGAAACTAAACAGAGTTCTCTTTGCTCATTCCAAGTCATTTTGGTGCCTCTGCTGTGCTCTCTTCAGTTTTTCTACCTCCTTTTAAAAACTCTGAAACTAGAGCTATATGCTGTATGCTACTACAAGTATGCCAATACCATTCACGTAGGTTAAAAATCACTCCTACTTCCTCCTCCTGTGGTCAGCTCTAAGGAATGCAATAGCCTTTTTTCAATATATAGCTACAGAATGGAGGATTGCAAGATACAGTACTTACTCCCAAGTGTACTACTTTGTATATGACTACTAATACATATTTTATTAGAATTAGACTCTCCTTATGATGATAATCACTTCATATAAAGTTTTTTCTCATTATTTATCACCCTATCAGTCTCGTGACATTGCAAAACCTAAAACTCAGATGTGGTTTATAGTTACTTCTCAATCATGAACGAACCTGTTGAATAGCATTGAACTCGGTATCAGTTCTTGCTGAATCCCCTGGATACTCTCTCATTCAGTGATACTTCCCACAAATGATGCCTTTGAGATCTCTTAACTAACCAGTTCTTAAGCCATTCAACAGATACTTCACTGTTATCGTGTAATACTACATTTTTAGCCAGACTATCATGCAGTACTAAGGCAAATGCTTTATGAAAGTATAAGTATATTACATTTATACAATTCCCTTTAACAATCCATTTTTTGAGATTACATTCTTAAGATCAAATTTGTTTGACAAGACCTAGTCTCCAAAAAGCTATGTCAACTGACACTGATTACATTCCTTTTCTTTAGCAACTGACTTCCCTATCATATTTTCCATTGCTCCTTTGTTATTTTTTTTTTACTTCTGGCATACAAAAGCAGGGCAGGATGCAGCCACATCATGGTTGGGAATGGAAGGGGAGAAGTGCAGACGAGGAGATGTGCAGTGATGTAGCTAATCCCAAGGCACCACCAAACAGTACTAATAGGAAATCACAGCACTCTTAGGTGGCTTCTGTTCCATATCCAAAGTGAATCTTCTCCAGATGATCTCATAGTCCTTGAAATAGTGAAGAAATCCCCTAATGGAACAAAAGCTAGTATCACTAATTCAAAGATTTTCTAAAGCCATTGACTTGCTCATTCTGAAGTATTTTCTCATTTTAGAGATTGTTTAACACTCTCTTCTGGTAACTAATGGATTGGAAAGGCTTATAGATCCTCATGTGATACACAAGCACATCGTTCTTTTCAGATATAGGGCAAAAATATATTCTGCATGTGTCTGATTCTGCAAAGGTTAAATAAACTACACAGGACTCTGCAGGGGTTTTTTTGTCTAGCATTTACAGCTTTGGAAATCTCTTCCCACCATGGGTTAGATTAGGTGATCTTCTACAAACAAAGAAGCCTGCCCATAAGAGATTTAATTGGTTTACATTAAAAAAGTGAAGGGGAAAATCACAGAGCCAGAGAACTGGAAAGGGATTTCTGTTCTGAAGCTTTGTAAAACCTTTCAAGTTTTACACCAGCAAACAGGAGCTGATGACCTAGTATGACCTTGCAACTGTCACGTAACCCAGGTCTATGTGTGGTGGCCCCCATCAGTCAATTCAGGACTTAAGACTCTGAACTACCTTACAGGACAGTGTGACATTTGAAAACATAGCTAAGTGCTTTGGGGGGCTCTGAGAAGGATACTACAGGACTGCAGAATTCTGGTGCTCGTGCACCAGACAGCCAAAGAGTTTGCTGCCAGATCCATCCCCTGTGCACAGACCTGCACTCTACACTCTCACCATGTTCCTCAACCTCCTTGTTCCAGGGGGCTTCAAAACTACAAAAATTCGTGTCATCAGGTGCACCTGTAGGAAGCCTGAAGTCACAGCCTGCCTTTCCCACCTCTCCGCTCTGTAGTCTCTGCAGCTTTTGGCAGTTTCCTCAAGAGGTGGAGGAATTCAGGATCTCTATTAAAAAAGTACTACTGAGCTGCAGCTGGATACTCAGCATCTTCATGTCCATCTGCGACTGTTTGACCACATGACTATACAGCAGAGTTCAGGAGCAAAACCTTCCATTGAGGCAGAAAGAAAAAAAAAAAAATCAGGACATTCTCAAGTTACAGAGAGTCACTGACGACCTTGCTTGAGTTAACAACTCCCCTGGAAGCACCTATGTGTACAAGCTCTTAGCTGCACAAAATAACCATTACTGCCAAGCCTCTTTCTCACTAACATGCCAGCCACTTTTTACATTCTCCACTAGTGACCAGGGATGTGTTTTTTTCCCAGGTTCCTCCAGACTCCCTCAAGAACAGCAGAGCAGCTCAGACCTGAGAAGCCAAAGAGAACACAGGGCAAAAGCGCCAAGCGCTCAGCTCCTGCCTCTAACCCGCCTCTCACCAGGCCAACTGCAGCTCCACCGGGCACAGAGCCCCCACCTCCCGCAGCTCCCCGAGCTCGCCGGGAGAGCGGCACCGCCAGCTCCCTTCCTCCCTCCTTCCCTCCCGGCCCCGGCCCCGGCCCCGGCCCCGGCCCCGGCCCCGGCGGCACGAAGCGTGAGGTTTTGGTGCCCCTCTGTGGCCGCGGCCGAGAACAGCAGGCTCCAGCCCGCAGTGCCCGGCGGGCCGAGGAGGTGACAGCCACGGATTGCTTTGGATCCTCGCGTTTCTCCCCAGGAGCAGAAGTACAGAGCTGAAAGTTTGTTCTGTTTCAAAACACGGGTGAAAGTAAAAATAGCAATAAAGATTGCTTGTTGTTCAGCAGAAAAGGTTTCAACAGCGCTGCCTTTTATTACAGGTAAGGGAAGCTCCCGGGCTGTGCCTGACGGGCCCGAAGAGCCCACGCACGGGAAGCCCAGCACGGGAAGCGTGCCGCTCGGCTGGGGGCGGCCGGGCGGGCGAGAGCCCGTTTCTGTGACTGGGGGGCACTTATTCCTCAGAAAAACAGCAAGAGCCACCGGTCTGATTTCCTGCAAACCCCTCTTTAAACACACGTTGGGAAAAAAACTTAAGGGAAAACAGCATGTACTCATAAATTTTGCTGACTGAACAGCTGACTGGAAAGAGCTCCAGGCATTAACTGAGACAATTCAAAGGGAGCTGGGAAAAAAGACACCAGCAATAGACATTCACTGGGGGTACCCAGCCTGGAAGCAGCAAGCCACTGTCCAGACAAAAGTTGAGAGCAGAAGGAAGTAAGATGGGGCTCACAGTACAATGTGGGCACCCAATATATGGGGGTACAGACATTTTAGTGTGAAGCAGAGGGGTAACCATCTATCTTCTGCATTGCTCCATGAATATTCACTGCTGGGACCTGGTACCAACTGGAGAATAGCAACAGATTTATGAAGATAGAGAAATTCAAGCTAAATTCAGCTAGTTGTATTGTGACAACACAAGGGAATGACCTGGCAGGGACAAGAGCTGGTGACACAAAGCAAAGGAGAATGCAGGCTGCATATTAAGAAAACCTGAGCAGGCTGCCTCCCTTGGTATGAATCTGTTTAATCCTCTTTATGAATGGCTGAAGATGAAGAGAGTCTGGAGAAAACAGCCCTGGGCTGGTTTCTCAAGCTGGGGTTTTGCAGCATTTTTAACATTTATCACCTGAATCCTTGCACCCTAATTCTAATCTAATTTTTGTCCAAAAGAAGATTTTGAATGTAAAATGGGCTTCCTAGGTCTTATTCTCATGCTCTGCAGGAAAAATAAAAAAAAATAAAAAAGCAGAATTAACTTAGCAAAAATCACACTCCCCTCCGGGCAGAAAGAAGATGATGAAATTATGAATGCATAGCTTCCAGCAACAGTGGGATGGAGATTACATTTTTCCTGTTTTCAGTGCAATATGTGTACGTGTAATCCACTCAGAATACAGAACTACTCAGAACTACTTTACACCAGATCTGGATCTTCAATAGCCCTTTCAATCCACAGCATGGGACCAGCTCAACTCACAGGCTGACTACATACAAACCGCCTCCAAGAACTCTCTAACAAGCAGGTTGATGTCTTTGCTTCAACAGTTTAACACACTCAGATACCTGCCCCTTTCATCAGCCAACAGCCACTGGTGCTGTCACAGGACATGCAGAATGGGATGTATTGAGTACAAGACACCAGTGTCAGCAGTTTAAATTTATGTGTGACTACAAACTACAGCCGCTGAAGTGCAGAAGCGTATTCCCTATTGATTTTCTAAAAAGTAATGTTTAAAATTCAGCTTGAAAAGGGCAAGCAGTACAGGTGTTCTCTGTTGGCACTTTTTCATATTCATATAACTGGCTGTCCAAACATCTAGATTCATTGCTTGTTAAAACAAGAAACCTTATTTTGATAACAGGAGCCTTTTTTCTTAGTACAAAAAGATGTTTTGCTTTATTCAACTAGTTCAGTTCAAAGACTTGCTCACTGAAAGCTGATAAAACAACTGGGAGTTGAAAAAGCAGGAAAGCTTACTTTTCTTTTACAAAACATTAAGAAAAATAAGGTATGAGACTGTACATCGAGTTAGTTTAAAATACTGAAAGACAACAAACAGAAATAATCTGTTCAATTTGCTAAGTACAGATGGGTGTTTTTTTTAGAATCGGATTTAAGCAATAAAATATTTTCTTAAGCTTTAAGTAAAACTACCTTCAACAGTCTGGATAGATAACTAATAAAAAGTGTTAAGCTGTTTGTGCATTGTAATTGAATTCCAATTTCAGTCCAATTAGATCTTGACACAAATTAATTTTCTGATAAAAATGAACCCATGGTTTTCTAGTATAATAAAAAGTAAAAATTAGGAAACTAAATGTGTGCACATTAAACTACATCATTGCTTTACTCAAACTGGTACAGATATACATAGTACATCTCCCTGGTCAGGAGTAGTATTATACTTAGCATACCAACCTGTATGTATTTGCCAAAAAAGAGGGATATGGTGATCCCAAAATAAAATTAGTATTTCCTTAGCAATTTAAAATGTAACATTGTATGACAAGATTAAAATAGATTAAAAATCACATTTCCTGTTTCTCATTTAAGTCTTTGATCTGAATCCATATACCCTTGCAAACTCCTAGAATGGAAATAAAATTGGATAAAGAAATTGGATTTTAACTGAATTTGTTAATCCAAAGGACAAGATAATGAATCTGATGGATTACATTAATCTTCCTGGAGTTACATGGTACTCAACAGTGAGAAAATTCTTGATTTTCAATGGATTTTCCTTTGACTTAAACTCTTCCTTAGGAAAACAGAAGTTTAGTTAGAAAAGCAAACAATGAAGCCTTCCCCTTTCCTTATTTCAGGCAGTTGAGAAATCTTACTAAGTACCACCATTCTTCCTGATCACTGGCACATATGAGAGACAAGGAAATACTTTTTGTCCTTAGGTCTATGCACCTGAACATGTTGGAAAAGAGATCTCTCCTACCTGGCAGGCTGATTGCCCAGACTGCTACAGCTCAAAAGGATTCTCTGAAATCACTCAAATGCAGTTTTCAGATAGCTGGCATTTAGAAAGAAATCATGGTGCTGCTAAACATTTAAAAAAATACCTTCATACAACTCAAAAAGATGAGATTTTGATTAAACAAAGAAAAAAATAAAGAGGCACTGCACTTTTCATAACACAGTGATAAATTATAAATTATACACTTGTAAGACTAGAATAGGGTAGAGAAGAGAACTTCCAGCTTCCAAAAATTTCTTGATCCTGAATCCTAGACAGTCAAACATTTACTAGTCAACAGGCTGAGTACTGCTATTGTACCTCAGTTCAGGATTTAATATTTTAGATCAAAGATACTGTCCTAGTGAAAGGTTCAATACCTCATTTACAACCATTACTTTCAAAGAACTCTTATTTTTGTGTCCAAATTGTTATTTGTTAGCAGAAATCATTTTCATTTCTCCACAGACTCCAACAAAAGGGAAAAGACTTCGTAACTAACATCTGCTCTAAGGAAGGCAGGGACATTGAGAATCAATTCAAGTAGTAGGTAACTAAGCACCAAAAGTTTGATTTTCTCTGAAGGCATCAATCCTATTAGTTTACTCTTCTTGTTCCCTGGTGTATTTTATCTGCTTTGTCTTTAGACAAAAAGCTGTATTTTGAATCTACTGAAATCAGCAGAAAAAGTCCCACTACCTTCTCCAGGGCCTGTGGCCTATACACTTTAAGACAGAGCACACAACACTGCCTTGTGCAATGCCACGCACCCTGTCAGCACTAGAAATAACAGAAATCTCTCCTTGAGACAGTTCTGAGACAAGAGCATCAATGTGCTAGGGAAACAATGCAATACAGTAGCTCTTTTTCAGATGTACTGGATTTTATGCCATTCTTTGTCTGAGTTCATGACAATGAAATGTTTAGTTGCACTGGTTCGTGCCAGGCTTTATGATATCTCCAGCAGAGAGTAGCCCATCCTGAAAAACATTCCAGCTGAAACTGATGGGAACAATGGGTGCACATCAGCTCAGAAAATGAGGCAACTTCTTCAGAGCCCAGCAGATTCATATGCAAGTGGGTGAGCATGCTCAAACTTTTTTTACTGGTAGGGATGTGCAGTCAAAACACTTTGGAGACGAGTGCTTATAAAAATGGAGACTCAGTATCCCTCATTGGAGCCATTTACCTTTACTGCAGACAGATTCTTCACCTATGGACCCCTTTGCCCATACTATCTATATACAAACACAAGCAGATACTTAACAAAAGCCTAAATATATTTGTCTGTGCTACTTCAGTAGCACTCAGAGTGCTACACTGCATTGAGAGTGCAATTGCTGGAAGCTGTCCTCTGACCCTTCTGAAGACTGATCTCACGTTTGTAGTCTTTTAAGAAGTTTTTCCCTCTTTGATGTTTTGTCCAAGTGAATAAAAAAACTGACTAGATGTAGTGATACCCTCAGACCATATCATCCTTCTGATCTATCGAACACTCGTTTCTTTCCCTTTTAACCCTCTTACAGTATATACGTTTTCCTCCAGCTCTTTACCACAATTCTGTATGTTCACGAGCCTCATTTTTTTCTCTGTATATTTCAGCAGCTTTTTCTTAACTTTAAGCTTAAAGTCTTTGAGCAAATTTCTGTTGAGCATTTTGTACTCCTTTGCACTCTCCTGTCTCAGGGGTGACTGATCCATCCAGTCTTAATTCTACAGGTCTGTAGGATTTTCTTGACTCACTTGCAAATGACTGAGTACTTCCACCCACGGTGCCATCACTAAATTTTTTTCCGTCCACATATTTTTATTTTGGCAAACCAGCTCCATTGGATCGATGACAGGAACATGGATCTCTCATGGAAAGTACCCATAAATAGTTTAAGAACTGTTAACAGTTAGCAGTTTAAGAATGGTAGGGTTTATCCTGCTGTACAAGTTGGAAGAGGTACATCTATCCAAGAC
This sequence comes from Anseranas semipalmata, assembly GCA_013399115.1. Classification (NCBI taxonomy): domain Eukaryota; kingdom Metazoa; phylum Chordata; class Aves; order Anseriformes; family Anseranatidae; genus Anseranas; species Anseranas semipalmata. Next base: position 1,199,184 of record VXAA01000828.1, on the reverse strand, counting down.
AAGTTTGTCAATTATGATGAGTTGGAAGTTCAAGAACTGACTTTGCATGATATAGTTAGATTTGCTGCAAGGCTGGAAAACTTCAGCTGTGGTCAAGTCTACTAACATTTTATGGGCTGTCTTTTGCATGTGTTCTTCTGATTGATGTGCATTTGCTGTTTCCAAGAAAGAACAGATGCTGTCTTGGGGTGGTGGTTCTGGCTGTACTCCATTTCAGACATCTGCCAGCTGCTATACTGGAAGAATTTTCTCTCTGAGGGTTCGACCAAGTGAACAGAACATGCATGACAACAAGAAATCACTTTTGTCCCTTATTACAATGCAGGAATCATCAAAGATAGGGTAGCCATTGCAAAAAGACTGCCTGGGACAGAGTCAGGCAATAATCCTGGACTGGCATGGTCTTTGCTCAGGTCCTGGGATGAGAATGGAAAGTCTGCCTGTCATTTCACTAACCATACTTTACTCTCCTCTCTGAAACCAAATCAATAATTACAGATTGATTAAATGCATTTGCAAACTCCCTATTTCAGAATTCAACTTGGGACATGACAGTATTCTCAGATGGCAACATCCCATGAAGAAAAATAAAAATCAATGACTATGACCTTTCTGGCCTCTGTTAAGGACACTACCTGGCTGCATTCTGCATTTTAAATTTTATTTTCCAATAAAGTTAATTTTTTAATGGCATTCCTTCTGAGACTCTGGGGAATCATGGGACTGCTTTGCTTATTCTCCCTTGGGAATCTCAAGCTGAGCTGCCATGTTCTAAATCATTTCTCACAGTCAGGCACTATTAATCACGCGGGCTTTGCACAGCTGGGCATCATATTCTCCACTGATAATTCCATATATTTTTACAGGGCTGGAAGGATCTTCAAGTGCTTTTAAAATTATGTAACAAATCATCCTTTTCACATAGAAATCAACTCAGGTACATACAAACTGTAACATCTTTCAGGGTAGGGTCAATATCTTCAGTGGTTCTGCAGTGAATGGAACCATGGGATCCCGTTTCATCCCTGTGGTTTCACTCCCTCTATAGAAGGAAGTAAATCAAAAGAATAACACACACATTTCCACCTGACTGAGTGTGTATAACCAAACTGGAGGGAGGATGAGGAATTAACTCTTTCTTCTGAAAACAAGCAGGAAACACAGCTTTAAAAATGTTTAAGACACAGAGATGGTTGAAAGGAATGGCAGCTCCATGGATCCATTTCAGAATGCCAAGACAACCCAGCATCCTTCACATCCTGCCATGAAAGACCCACCACCATGCTCCCTGTCTGCCTTCTTCCTGCTGAACAACAACCCTCCTTGGAAGGCGTAGTGCAGTAATACACAAAGGAGCCTTCCATATGTTCTCTGCTTCTGGCCATATGAGGAACAGATACTACTGAGCCTCAGGAGTCAGCTCACCCAGTGACAGCAGCTGGTGAGCTGTGGTACATACTGAACAGCTGTACAACAGCCATACGTAGCCATGTTAAGACAAAGCTGTAGCAGCACTGCTAAATAAGTGGAATGAATTCACATGACCCCATGCAAGGATGCAGCCTGCACATCAGATAGCAGGTAGCAATCTCTCTGACCTCTTTGACTCAGGAAGGAGTATGTCAAGTTCACTTCCCATGAAAAGTGCTCAGTGCCTCTGTGCTGTTAGCAGGCTGGTGATGCAACACTGGAGGAACCACACACATTTACACGCCACACATGGAATGAAGGAAACTCACAATCTCAGGCAGACTGACACCTCTGGAGAAAAGCAGAGCAGACCATTTAATATCACAGTGAATGCACACTTGGAAAGAAGACCAACACTCAAGACATAGCACAATTAAAACAACACGATGCAAATTCTGTAGACATCTTCTGACTATCTGGAAGTCAGAAGGGCCAAGCAACAGGAGAATGAGTCTTCTGCTTCTACAGAACAAGTTATTTCCAAGCCTGCTTGGAAGATCAGTGCAGAGCATTATGGATGAGATGGATTTTTATTTTTAGGTAACTAACAACAGCCTGACTAAAGGCATAAGCTTAGCTGCCAGAGACATCTCAACGACTGCTGGGAGTCATCTCTACATACAATGAATAAGCAGATTTCAGAATCAGGAAGGTGGGCAAAGGAAGTCCAAACATCCAATGCAGTTAGCAGACTTTGCTAAGAGCCTGATGGATCATGCCAACTCCATCCCTCCATCAATGCAGATGGTATTTCTCCTGCTCGGGGGAGAAATAAAATGTCTGTGTAGTGTGGGTGTGCAATGGTTATCCTTCTCTGTTCCTTGAACAACTTTACAGTATGAAAAATTTGCTAAATAATAGTATTTAACTTTAAAACAGAGTCATCTCTCTGTTTGGGATTCAATATCATTCCCATTGCCCTGTCTATGGAGGTCACCTCCTTGTTATCAGTTGCCACTAATTAAAAGATGAGGAGATCAGGAAAGTCACCCTGAGGAATCAGTTATTACTAGCTGTAACAACAGCTGACAAAGTGGCAGAGACATGTGACAAAATGTCCTAATCCCCTTCTGTCTACACAGCCTCCAAGTTCATCAGAAACTGTAAGGGACTGGACCCAGTCCTTAGCATGATCCTTTTTGGTTCTATGGCCTATGAAATTCATTTCCACTCTCCCAGTGAATTTGCTGCTAATGATGTTTCATCAAGAACTGCTTTCCAAATGACTGGTGTGTGCAAGCCCATGTTGCAGCAGCAACCTTCATCCTCACTAAAAAACGTACAAGCTCAGTTCATTCTTCAATGGCACATACACGTGTGATGAAGGCCACTTTATCCAATTGCTGGGTCACTGATGGGCAATAATATGTTAACCCGTGACACATTTTTTCTTTCCTTTTTCAAGGCAGCACCAGCTACTTTATTGTTAGACTGCAAGGCTTCAGTAGCATGATGGCAGCATTATCTGTCCCTAGTGCCATAAACAAGACCGTGTGAGCCTCCCATTGTTTTAACACTTGGGTAGTGTTGGAGAGGTTCTGGATTTCTTCTGCTGATGCTGTTGCTCCCTCAAACCAAACCATGCCTCCGCTACCTAGCTTTGCAATTGTTTCAGTGATGTTACCATGTCAGGGAGCAGTAGCCAGGGTTTAGGCACAAGCTAGGACTCCTGAGGCAAAGCTCGAACACCTTGCTGGGAGCAATCAGTTCCCCTTGCTTTTCTAGGCTGTTCTGAGGATCTGAGCTTCTTCCTTTCCCTGACAAAATTTCTTCTCTGGATTTCCCAGTCACCTTGCCCAACTTAACGTCCTACTCTGTGAGCTTATTCCATGCAAACCACTAGCCCCCATGATAAAGACTTCTCACAACATTAACCTTTCTTGAAAGTGCTTTGACAGCCATGGATAATAAGTACTATGAATTGCAAAATACATTAAGTGTTTTGGAATCATTTCCACATGACTTGGTTGACAGTGGGCCTTCTCTCTCACAATAGGGCCAGACACCTACTATAAAATACTCTTAGTCTACCTCTATAAAATACTCTTAGTCTACCTACTACCTCAGAACAATTTCCAAAATGAAACATCCTGTAATGTTCCGTGTTTCCACCACCCTCAGCCACAACTACAGAAACATTCTAGCAGAAACACATACGGGAAAAGAAAGCAGTTTTCCTTGCTAGACATGAGCAGTAACTCTTAAAGCTCTCAGTAGCTATAAAGAGATCCCTGAGAACAACTTTTCTTACACCAGGCAATGACTACTTTACACCAAGAATCATGCATAGGGCCAAAGTTTGCCAACCTGGCATGAGCGAAGTTCCAAGCACTCCAAACGGAGCCACTTATAACAAATGGAGCCACTTATAACAAAGCAGAGCTGAGCCTGTTCAACCATCTTCTGGGAGACCTGAAACAGGACAGTATCTTAAAACCTCCTGGCAGCCTCTTGAAATCTTTACCCTCCCGGGAGATGTGAACTACAGTTTGAAGTCCTATGCAAAGCAACTTTGACAGCTTGCATATAGCGTGCACTCCAAACACTAAACTGTGGTTGTCTTAATCTTAAAGAAGATTAAGAAAGTGTCCGAATTATGAGTTCTAGTTTATAATCCAGTGATGTCCAGGATCAGATATGACATTGTGTGGCTATTGAGTTTAAAACCTGGACTTTATAGGGACTGGAACTTTACTGGTCTGTAAAAAAGATCTTTGTAGCCTAAGCTCATCTTACAGCTAAGCTCATAGCAGTGGGAAGAAAATGAAAAAGGATGCAAAAAGAATAATGGAGATACGCAGGCACTGCAGAAATACATGGTGCCTTACTGAAATGAGCCTACCTTGAAACAACAGCAATAGCAGCAGAGCAACAAAATTGTGAGAGGCCCCAAAATGTTTCCTTCTGAGGAGTTTACCAAAGAGACAGAAGATGCTCTCATAGCAATAGAAAAATAACAAACAGTCTAGATCAGGTAAGTGTGCTCCTGTCTATACTCTCCTACAGTGAAAACAGAAAGGCTTCCACAGGAATTAAAAAAATAATAATAATAATCAATCCAAAGACAACTAACCCCTGCCTCCCACTTTGCTACAAAATATCAGAAACATAAACAGCTTAGCACAATTAGTTCTATTACTACCCAGGATTGACTTTATTGTTCTCAATGTAAAGTTCTTTGAAACAACCATACCTAAAGACACCCAGATTGTTCATCTTCACCAGACTTTCTAAGAGGACTGACTGACAGCCTGCTTGGTAAGACTGGCAGTCTTCCGTGATAAAGGTTTTATGTCTGGGTCCCAAAATTAATAGCTGCAGCCACTGAACTAAAAGAATTTTGTTCTAGTAAAAACTGTCAAGTCGATAACTCTGGAGACTGAGGTGTCTCATTTATTCACAGAACAATTAAATTATAGAAGGCACTGGGCACATTCCTCCCAACTATGCCTTTCAGATGTTACACCAATAAAATCCTGGTTCTGAGGCATTTCTGCTCGGATGAAGGTGGATTTTTTCATGGCTATGGATGAACCTGTCAATGGAAAGGGGCAATTAGTACAAATCCCTGATTGCAGATGTGCAATGGGAACATCTGTCTCAGCAGGAAAGACTGACATCCAAGATGTTTTGCAAAACCCAGAGAACAGGCAACAGATGGCAGCAATTTTCAGTCTCCAGTGACTGGCTTGGACTCTTTTCTGGCTAACAAGTGTGAATGGCTCAATTATCTGGCCAGTTCCCTCAGACTTCTGCATCTATCTAAAGCCGAGAGAAGTGCACGTTTGGTGACAGTTGTTTTTAAAATTACGTAATATAAACACAGCTAGCAACAGCACTCAATTCCCATCAAGTTCGATGGGAGAGCAAGGATGTTTAACTGCTCACAGGTTTCGACCTTGCATCTTGTCCAGTGGCCAGAATGGTGACATACCTGCTCAGTTAGAAGACCCAGTTTTTTCAGCAGGGTTCTGGCTTTCTACCAGCAGTCTGACAGAGGTACAAAGAGACCAAATAGCCCAATAAACATATGATTTAGCTTCCTGAAAAAAATGCAAAAATTTTCTTGTTACTCATTTTGTGCTCCTCTAATACTTCCTGTACATGGAAACATACAAAAGCACATAAGCACGAGTGCTCCATCTACCCAATGATAAAACCAACCTACTGCCTGAAGACCTCCCCCCTCCCAAATCCACTGAGCAAAACACAGGCAAAGAAACATTTAGGATTCCTGGCAAACTACTCCTTTGCCAGCCTACACTAAACAAAACCTTGCTATCTAACAGGGTGAGAGGATGAATTAACATAACCACTTCTCCACAGAGCAATTAGCAAATGAAATCAAAACAAAGGAAATGTCCTCCATTAATCTTTCCCTGCCAAAGAGCACCTGACTGCCGTATAATCCACAGCAATTAGCCAAATAATGGGAGCGCAAGAGATTTATCTTGAAGCAGGAATTAGGGAGGGCACGATTAATGTACTGTACATCAAGAGTACAGGCAAAAGCTGGTGATCCCTCTGTGCAGGGTTGTTTGAGGAAGCTGCAAAGCTTAGTAGCCTGGAACCAGGTTGTAGCACATATACCCCAATATTCCCCTTTAACTCATCCTGAGTAAGCATGACTGGCAGTCACTGCACATGGTAGGATCAAAGCTGTACCCAGACTTAAAAATCTCAGAGGTGCACCTAACAGCTTACCAATATCTTCAGTTAAGAGAGGCATTTGGAAGCAGGATTTGAAAAAATAAAATCTGCAGGCATGCAAAAGAGGGGGAAGTAAATTGGTGGAGATACTGATGGTATGTCCCAGCTCACAAGCAGGACCCACTCGCTCCACTGGGCATAGTGTATTTACCAGGGAAGTTATAAGCCAAAACTCAGGACACACGGTCCCTTTTTAAAAGACAAAGCAGAATAACACCAAACTCCCTCTGCTTTTATTATTCACACCTACACTGTCTCTTCAAAATCATTCTGCTGCTTAACAGGATGTTGAGAAATATTTTGCAGATCTTATTTTCTAAATGTTGCATGGTCTTACTTTGGGCTACAGAAGAGCTGCCATGTTCTAGCCAGAAACAACTGCAGGTCATTTATGACTGTTCCTGAATAGTTGTTTTTTTTGTTGTTGTTGTTTTGTTTTGTTTTTGTAAGTTCATTGTATGACAATATTCCAGGACGCCAAGGAGTTTAGCTGGTATGGCCCATCAGGATGGAAAGAAATTTCCACAAAAGTACTGAGAGAAGAACTGCCACTATTCCTTACTATGTCCCTTCAGCTCTGCACACAGAACTGAAGCCAAGAAAGCTCCAGACTAGCCTCTCTAAATGATATTGTTTTATGAACTAAGCTTGATGAGAAAGTGAAACCTCTCACATTCTGAGTATTTTCTTTCTGGCTATTTAAACATTTTGAGATTGTGATGCTCCAGTATTTTTCACTTTTGGTTCTCTGTTGTTCTTCTTGCCCATTTACCTCCTTACTTTAGTTGGGATCCAAATCAAACAAACCTGCAGAGCAACTGGGAACTGGAGAAGAGCGAGTAGTACAAGGCTAGAAAAGATGCAAAGCCCCAGGTATGCAGATCTTCTCTCTACGAGAGCAGGTAGAGGATCAGGTAAGAGAAGCCTCAATTTGCAAAACTCATATATCTTGCCTAGGCATTAGCTGGATATTTCATAAAATAGAAGATGCATTTTCGTTTCTTCAGTTTGTTTTCTCCAGGATCACATGAAACTGAATACCAAACATAGAACATCTTGCAGGGACACCACAAAGCTCTTACTGTCACATTTGCATCAGTAATAGGGAGAAAATAAAGAGGCAAAATCAACAATCCAGACAGAAACAATCTTTGTTCTAAGCACCACTGTTAGGCAACACGAGCCTAAAGGCCTGAAGCTACTTTAGCAAAATTAACAAGAAGTCAAAAAAAGAGCAATACTCTTAAACAGTACAAAGCCATTCACATTATGATAAACATAAAGGGTTTCTATCATCCAACAGGCTGGCACAGCAGAAGCCATTTAAGGAGATATGCAAAGATGAAGACCTCTGCCAGAAATATCTGTGCCAAAATGTTACTATGGGACAGAAAACAATTGACAGTCCCGTGACGTTAAATGTAATAGGACACAGACTAGGATCTGGAGTCATCCAAAGACTTATTTCCAGGATATTTTCAACACTACAGAAAATGAGACTTTAGCCAAAAGGAAGAGTCCACATTCTGCCTACTGCTAGAATCAGTGCTGAAGCGGTGTGCAAATACTGTCTTGTCAACAAATTAGATAGCAAGTTACTAGGCAAGCCAACAGGCAACTTGCTTTGGACAACTGGTCTCACATAGATGTTGCTGTTATTGAGGCTTCTAGGTATTCAGACAGCTCAAGAGAAATTCTGAGGGCTCTGTAATGAGATGTATTTCAAAATGATCAGATTTAGCCATAGATGAGAGCTTTAGTCTACAGAAAGCCTAGTAACAGATTCAGCCCTCCTCCACATGGCTTCACAGATTCTATCAGCTGCCCCACTGCTGTATCTTGTTTGTACTCTAGACCTGTGTCTGATGTCTTTTCACACAGTAAATATAATAGAAATAAAGAAGTTGAGACAGGGTGGACCCACGAGGCATTCCTGAAAAAGCCTGGATGGACTCACATTTCTAAACCTATAATCTTGCAGTTGACCTGTGTCAATACAGCAGAAAACTTGCTTCCAAAACCCTAGTCTCTCCTAGTCCCAGTGTATCATACTCATAATCAGGAAAAATAATGCACCTTGCTGTTAAAGAATATTACTTGTGAGAAAATATCTAAGCAATATTCATCTAGAGGAGTTACTAAAATTTCACACCACCTACTCTACTGACTCTACTCAGTAACAATGTTTCTGTTTTCTTTCCTCTCTACTTAATCTTTGTAGCTTATTTCTTTTCTTTCTCCTTCCTTCCTTTCCTACCCCCTCCCTTGCTTCCTCTCTAGAAAATCTGAAAATCTTTTCTCTGTTATCCTGTCCTTTAAGCTGCACAAGGAGGACATGTTCACTCCTGAAGTATACAGTATAGATCTCCTATAGGTGCTTAGCATACTCAAGAGTGGGGGTGTGGGGTAGCAAAAGTAAAGGAAATAAGAAGCTACATGCAGCGTCAACTCTGGACATTCTCACAGCTGTAAACCTTCCCATTTCCCTGGAGTTTCATCAGCTGACCCAGCAGGGTCACTTTGCCCTCGTTCTGGCTATCTGATATGGTTTCCCACAAAATCAGTTGAGTTGTTTCTCTAGCTCACATAGCACTGCCTTCACCATTGCTCCCACGGGTCTCTTTCCTTTTTGAACTGTTAATTTACTGTGCTTCCTAATCATCAGTATTTTTACAAAGAAATGATAGAACAGAACAGAGGATACCATTTCTGGTCTCCTTTTTCCAGTATATAGCAGTCTTTTACCAAGCCCTGCAGAGTAATGAATCTGGAACTTGTTTGCTACTTCCCAACAGATTAACATGTTCTTGCCATCTTGCATTGGGGATCTTCCTAAATGTGCATGAAAAGACAACACCCGGTGTCCCTCGGTGCTGCCTTCTGGGGCACCTTTAACAGCAGCAACACGAAAAAATTGTGCCAAACTATTCAACCCTTAAGCGGACTTTTCCACCTTCTCCCACAGTCTGTCTCCTGCCCATTACAGTCAACACATTTCCATGACACAGATCAGCATGGACCTGCCAACGCAGCCCAGCACAAGCTACAGCTGCATCTCCATCTAGCCACTTACAGCAGTCTTTCTGACAGCATTTGTTTCAAGGAAAGGAAGGAAGAAAAGAATGGCATTCAGCTAGTTTACTTGCCCAACTACCTCATAAAATGGAAATGATGGGTAAAGCCTCAGAAATGGTCAAGTTAATGGCTGCAAGGTAATCTTTCTAGCTGTTTTTCTGTTAGTGGACTGGCAGCAAAGAAGTTATTGCAATCAATTTTTGGTCATTGGGATATTAGCAGACTTCTCCCATGACCCACTCCTAATTCATATTTTTAATGGCTGCCTAATCACCTACCCTGGCTTTTGTTTTAAGTTCCAACATAGGTGGCTGAAACTCTTTCAACATGAGTGCTCTTGTTGTCATCCAAATATAAGGATGAATTTCCAAACTTCCTTGTTCAGATAATATAAGCAAAAAACATGGTGGAACACTGGCAGCCAGAAGGGCATGGCCTGGTGGCATTTAGTCTGGCCTAGGCTGAACAAAGGTACAACCACACAAGACATTCTTGATTGTCTGTACTGTGCCCCTAAGCAGGGACATTGTCGTACATTAATTTGACAGCAAGAAAATAGAGAGTGGTTTAAAAAGAAAGCTGTATGTCACAATTTTCATCATACCAGGCAGATTTGGAATAAAGTTCTCACGGTACTGATTGTTGAGATTCTCCCTTGTGAAACTGTGACAAATCTTATAGTGCATGGGGGGGATATTTTTTAATAGAGTCAACAGACAGATGGATGGGTTTTTAGAGAGACAGAGACACAAGTGTATAGACTTCAGCCAAATACAAAGAAGGAGAAACTGCCTGGAAAAACATAACCGAGAGTAACTCAGCACAGCTTGGTATTGGGAGCTGAACTTGCAGCTTTGACAAGGCTGACTTTAAGGCGACCTTCAGTGGAGCTCCTTAACAGTGTATGCTGGGCAATCGCTGGTAAATCTTTATTAATTTTAATTGGCGGCACCCATTTATAAGAACCATTAAAAAGGATAAATTGAGCCCATCCGGCGTAATGTCTTTTGTTAATTAGTTTGTCAGCACTGTTTTAATATCCCCTAATGACTTCATATTTCAGGCCTGACATTAAAGGAGACGCTGTGAGAAAGGAAATGGTCTTATCACCGTGTACATTTTTTTCTTTTTTTGAACAAAAAGTGTCCTTCCAGGCCTGACCAAGGTTAGGTGTCATTTAATTCAGACAGACAGGTACCACAAGACTTGGAAAGGCCCTATCACCTTATCCAAACTTCACCTTGCTACTTACCAGCATGCTCTGCTGAGATTTTCTCTCTTTAGAGACCCACACAACAGCAGAAGAAATTCAAAGTCATCTGTCACCAAATTCCTACCCTGCAAAGCTCGTCATGGACTTGTCTCCAGTCTCAAAGCACAATCGCGTGACAAAAATATGGGAGAAACCTGAGATACAATTGCAGCAATGTCTCCCTTAAGTACAAGCAGGTTAAACTCCACAAAGCTGAAGGGCTTTTGATTCACAAGGACATGCACAGCACCAATAACCCAGTCTATCTTGGGGAACACAGTCTTACAGGTGAGAAGCTGAAAGGACCAAGTACATCAGCAAAGAATGCTTCATGTATGAATCTGATTTGCAAAGGAAGATGAAGAAGAAATTATTTCTCTAAGTATGATGCTTGGGCTCGAATAAAGGGAAGTGAGCAAATCTGTGATTTTGGTTTCAACAGTTCTGTCCTTCCTCCCTGTCATGGTTTTGACTGGGACAGAGTTCATTTTCTTCATAGAAGCTCACACAATGCTGTGTTTTGGATTTTTGATGAAAATAGTGCTGATAATATACTGATGTTTTAGTTGTTACAGAGCAGTGTTTGCACAGAGCCAAGGACTTTTCTGCTTCTCGTGCTGCCCTGCCAGCAAGGAGGCTGGGGGTGCACCAGAAGCTGGGAGGGGACACAGCCAGGACAGGTGACACAGGCTGACCAAAGAGATATTCCATACCTTATGGCATCATGCTGAGCAATAAAAGCTGGAGGGAAGGAGGAGGAAGGGGGGGACGTTTAGAGTGATGGCGTTTGCCTTCCCAAGAAACCATTATACGTGATGAGCCCTGCTCTCCTGGAAGTGGCTGAACACCTGCCTGTCGATGGGATGTAGCGAATGAATTCCTTGTTTTGCTTTGCTTGTGCGCACTGTGATGACTAGCTCAAACATCAGTCTGTGATGACTAGCTCAAACATGTAATCCCTTCTCCTGAACGTGTGTGCATCTGATAAGTTTTATTCAAGGAGGAAGTGTATAAAGTAAGGGTCAAGAGAAGGGTCAACAGTAGCCATCATAAAAGGTAATGCAACCTATTACTGTCCTAGAGCTTCCTTTATGGGGTTGACCTGGTTTTCTTAGACACTACTGTCTCTCTCCTCACAGTTCTGCCCCATATGAATGTCCCTGAGCTGAGGAACGCTGGAATTATCCACCCAGGGAAGCACTTACTCACTGTGAGGTCTGTGGCACTGTGAGTTTTATCCCTTGTTAGTTTCCTATAGCACTTGATCAATCAGAGTGGGAGATCCTCAAATAATATTCACTGTCAGTGAAGGGCTTTGTCCTGAGGGCTAGATTCTATTTGTTTTTATTGAAGATTTCAGCTGGTAAGCAATATGAGGAAAGTAACATCCTCCACCAGTTAACATCACATTTGATGCTTTGATGTCTGGTGTTAGATAAGTTCACATGACGGTGAAGTCAATAAGACACAAACAGATTGTAAGAAAATTAGCTTTTCCTCTGTCCTACATAACTTTGTAAACCAGGAAGAATTCCAATAATTGTAAGGTGTTTGCATTTACACTGGTAATGGTAAAAGGAAAATTAAACATTTAGCTAACAAAATAGCATTATCTTTTCTCTGAATTTTCATGGTAATCCATAAATGGCTCTTTATAAGCATCATGCTGAGAATTGTACAGAGATGAGTTCCATTTTGCTAGATCACCTTTCAGCAAAACACAAACATGTAATAACTGTAAAGACTGTAAAGTTTTATTACTGAGCAAAATCCTTGCTCAAAGTCAATGGAAACCTTGCTGTAAAGGTCTAGAGAACTAACAATTTTTACTTTTTCCATTACTACGTAGGGCTAATGATTTCACCACAGATTTTTTTTTTTTTTTTTGGCAGATGCAGTCACAGCACTTGAATATTAAAAGTTGCTCTGTGATCTCCCCAAAGCCATCCTACTGTCATTGCAAGACTGTGCCTTATTTCATGTTTCATGCAAATTTAATATTTTCAGGGTACTGCTAAAACTATGCCCTATGTGAAACACACAGTAAAAGCATGCCTAGGGTAAAATAGATATTCCCAGCAGGATGAACACCTCTTTGAATGAACTGCCTTTGCAGCTAATAGAAGTCTTAAGTTTTTCCTCCAACCAGCCTGTCTCTTGTGCACTGACGTGCTCTACAGAATTCAGCCTTTCATAATCAAAGCTCTGTACAACACTGCCAGCATAGTTGGTACTTACTCTCCATTTTGCAGCTCTGACAAATACAAATTTACATAATAGTCTTCCATTTCTATAAAACATCATCCTTCTTGATGCATACAGTTTCAGTCTTCACAACAGAGCAAAAACTTGTATTTCCACTGTGCCAATATTTTCAGATTTTGTTGAACAAAAAATTACACCTTCATAAGTTTCATTTTCACTAGCTAGAGTGAAGAGAGATTTTCTTCATATGCATTAATTAAATGACCATTGAAATGCACCTGGGAACTGAGAAAGAAGGAAACATATATTCCTGTTTTCAGTTACACGTAAAAGCCACAGAATGATATCTATCACTGCCAACATGTAGCGAACTTGGGCCTAGGACTTCCAGTCTACTCCCTGACACATTCCAACATTATTTTCACCAGTTGATATCTTTCCCCCTTTCGTATGAAACTTTCTGTCCTCCTGTACCTCATTCTTTCTTCTGGTCTTCAAAATTTAGGTATCTGATAATCAAATTTCCAAATACTAATAAAATGTCTGTATGTTCATAAAATAAAAAAAAAGCTTGAAAATACAGAGCTCTTGACCTTAATAAGCCCTGTGCCTAGCATATTTCAGGTACTTTAATAAATATTTAATACTTGACTGTAAATTTCTAATAAATTCTATTTTTTATCCAAAATGCAGCTTGCTAAATTCAATCTCCCCACACACACAACTTAGCATCTAAGAAATATGGCACCCATTACAATAACCTGACCAGTCCAAATAAGCCTAAACAGTTAATTTTATAAATGTGCATGAACAGAACTACAGGCAGGCCCAATCCATGACACCCAGACCCTGTTTGTGCCAGCACAAGTTCCCTGACCTCCAGGCTGGTTCTGGCCTCTTTACTTGCCAGGACTCATTCAGGAACTTATATGGATTTATCTGAGTGTCTGGATTACTTAGTGTGTATGTTGAAAATTTTCCTTTCCCTGACAGGGGATCAAGTTGGGGGAAGACAGCGATCACAACCCCTATCTACAAGAACACCTTTTTCTTAGTGAAGTTGTTATTTTTAATAGAATGAAGCCATTATTTATAATAGAAGATAACTACACACAATACATTCACCTCACACGCACGCCAGTGCAGCAACCTGCAGTCCCCAGGCTGGTGTGACAGCTGGGAGGCCAGCCCCAGCTGTCTCCTCACAAGTGGAGGATTGTACTGACACGCCAGTGGCTTCTGGGCAGGTGCTCGGAGAGTGCTTCAAGGGGCCCCTTGTCTCTGCTGCTGTATATAGATATACCTGTAGTCCCTGTCTGCAGATATCAGCTACCACAACCTCAGATGTGGTACGAGTCATGCAACCCGCTGCTGATCCTGTTGTTTGCTGGTGGCCTTTGACAGATTTGGCTGACTGATGTTACTTTATCAACGTCTGTGGATTCAACAGCATTACTAGCCTCTGGAGCTTATCAGTTTTGGGGAGACTTTCAGACATGGCCTCTCAGCACACACTTTTCCCCTCTTTGACTTGCTGTCTTCTGGTGCCTATTTCTACCCCAACATCCATAAATACCTCAGGAATCCACTCACACTCGTACAGAAGGAGCCTTTGCAACACACACCCAGGAGTTTGACACTTCAGGGAAAAAGCAGAGCTATTAGGCAGGACCATGTGAGCTGTACTCACAGATTAAAATCAGGCATTTAAAATCATTCCACAAAAACCATCTTTGAAAATAACCTGAATTTTGGTATTTGTTTTGATCTTTCATCAAGAGATCACAGGCTAATTTTTCATTGGAATCAGCTTTGTAGCCTGTATCTCAGCACTGGAAAAAGTAATTTCACGATTTTTCCCCCATGGGAAAAAACACCAAAGGAAACAGTATGAATCACATGAATTTGTGTAAAATCACAAATGTTACTACTTGTGACTTTCATGTGGTCTTAAATCCCACCATCATTTAGCCAGCAACTTGTTAGTCCCGCATCACGCTCAGCATTCAGCATCAAAGGAGAGTACTGCTGCATTAGCCTGCACTTACAGTCACAGCTCTCAAACAACCTTACGGAAATTGCCCAATATCCTCATCTTCATTTTGCAAAGAAGAAACTGAAACACAAAGATAAATTCTTTGATCTTAGTGGCAGAATCAGGATATTTCTGCTTATATTTTTCCTGGAAAAATAAAAAAAAAATCTTTTTTTTTGGAGGACTGGAAAGTTAAAGCGGAATATTTCTCAGCTCTCCTCTGAAAACTATTAATTCTTCCCAAATTCCCTTATTTTCTTCAGTATCCCCTTGTGTCTAACTTTTTCATCAGCCAATTCTTGGTCACAAGGTTAGAAGAAACTTTCAGTACTATTTTTTCCGGTGAAAAGTTCACTCTCTGGCTTCAGATCTGTCACTTACAATCTCACAATTTTCTCTTATTCCACTGCTTTCCATAATGAAAACAGGCAACTATAATAAAAAAAATAATTTCAAAAATGAAATGTTTTTATAATGAAGTTCAGAAATCAATAAAAACTTATGGAAGTCAATTAATAAGATTCCCATGATCCCTATTCATAGGTCTACACTAAAATTTTCTCACAAAAGAGAAACCAAGCAAAGTCAAGCAAACGTGAATATGAACTTCACTGTAGTGAATTGTCTCCCAGCATCTGATAGCTCACCCCCTTCCCTTATCAACTTTTATTCAAGTAAAACCATCCACTGAATAATTTGTGTGAATATTTTTGATCTGTAGCCTATGTACAACTAGTCCCTAGCTGTACAAAACACAAAACGTGTTTTGTATAAGAAATAACCTTACTTCCACTCTCTAGCCAAAAATAATGTAATTTTGGAAAAAAAATCTTGCCGAGAAGGGGGTAGTGAATTGCCACTAGATGGCAGAGAGAGTCCCCAACTTTAATCTTATCTCGGTAGAAAAAAAATCAGAGAGGCCCTTTGAAAGTAAGGAAAAGGTCTGTCACTGCCTTCTCCCCACTTCATCATGGATGGGGCTCTCACAACAAGCAGACGGAAACTGGGCCAGGGCTAGGTGACATGCCTGTAGCCAGGCTTTACGTGCACCATTTAACACAGATTGAGCACTATGTCTGGGGAGAGGTGAGGGAGGAGATGCTCTCAGTCTGAACTGTGAAAAATAAGTGGTGATGCCAAAATAAGACTGTAGCAAAGTGAATGCAGACATCTGCTTCACTAGCCACACAGTGAGACCAGTGTTAACAGAAGGTGCCTCCTGCTTTGTCAGCAGCTCAGCTTCCCAGGGAGGAGAAAATCTGCTTTCTGCTACATTTCACAGGTTGTGGAGGCTCCCATGGCCCACCACTGCACCAGTTCTTTGGTCAGGGGCACAACCTGCTGTGCTGAGTGAGGCTCCCTGCTTTCCTAACCACTTACGGCTAGACACAAACTAACTTAACATATGATACAGGATGAGGAAGAAATTTTGTGCTTAAAGTGATTGTTTCCATGAAACATTCAGCACACAGGCACAGACTTTGTACAAATAGCCAAAGATTGAGATAACTCCTACACCCCGGGGCTCTTCCCCATGCATTTGAACAATTTCAGTATTTAAACGCATGAGCTTGATGTTCTGCCAGCTGGCCACCATTTATTTCACTTTAATGGAATCAGAAAGACATGAAGCAACTTTACAACCTTAAAGAAAGCCATGACTAGAGACCCCTATCTTTTAGCATCTAACACCCTGTTTATCACTGCCCTTCCCAGCTTGGCACACTGTGTTCAGCCATCACAACTGAGCTGAGCTTGTAGCCAGGAAAATTACCTTACACTCAAATTCAAAATGTTTTCTGTCCTGCTCAGTTCTGATCTGGGGAAGTAGATTAACCCATTCAGTAGTAAAAGTCTTCTGCCAAGTGAAATTTTTATCCTTGCTTTTCTACCTGAACCAGCCCTGCAAAACCCCCACCAGCTCCTTGCTAGTATCCCCCCAGAGAGTCTCAACAGGCCTAGTCCCATTGCTCCATCTCTTTTCAATAAGCAGAAAACTAACTTTTTACTTCCCAAACTGCAGCAGAAAATTATGTAAGAGATCTCCTCTGAGAAATGACCTTTCTACCTCTGTTTTTGATGCTGGGACAACTTCACTCATGTATTTTATGTACCAACAAGAACATAAACTCTGGATGGCTAGAAGAGTCACAACGTCCCTCTGATGATTCTCCCTGCTGTACTAGGGCTACATAAACAAAAGGAGAAATGAATGACAGAGAGCCTGCTTGAGGAGACCCTGTAGAAGAGTAAAGATGGTTAATCTGAACAAAGATAAACGTGCTGACATTTTCTAGAGCTGAGAGGAGACTGGCATCTTAGGAACTGTTGGAGAGGTGTCAGATCCTCGGGATAATATTGGCATGTAGATAAGAGTCAGAAAGGCTTGGAGACAAAGAAATGTCCATTAATGCAAGAAGAAGGATGTTCTTCCTGGTTCTGGCATTTGTTTTCCTGGGCACCACTCATCGAAGGGAGGGAAGTATTTGCTGAGTATGTAGAAGAATTTAGTGGGTCTGAGGTGCTGATTCCTCGAGCCCACACACTCAGCATGCTCAGGCTGGGGAAAGCAAGGAGAAGCTCCAGTTCAGTGTATTTAACTCTCAGAATATTTTAACAAACAACAGCTACATCCTTCAGAAGACAGCTTGCACAATCCCATCAATTGGACCAGGAAAGGCAGTGAAAAATTCACTTGGAAAGCATCAAAGTGTGTGGACAGTCCCCACGCATTTTGAAGGAGCTAGTTCTTTCAGATCCGGTTGTTGCTCAGTTAGATGGATCACAGAAACAGCTCTGCATTTCCCCAGACAGAAGATTAGGATACCAAGTAATAGCTTTCAGAAAGATTCGGGACCTTGCACTAATTCAGTTTTTGCTGTTGATTCTGCACAGAGATCTCATGCAAAACTCTCTGCCCCCAGGGTGATGCAGTAATACAAGTTCACTCACATGAACTCATTCATGATCTGAGCTGTCAAAAAAGGCAACTCAATTGTTCAAAAACAGAGTATTAAAAAGTTAGAAAAAAACCTCTCATAATTGATTTTATTACTGTTGTTTACATAGTTTTCTAGACATGGCCTAGTTGTATGAAGCACAAATAACCAAATAATTTATATGACAGTAGAACTCCCACATTCACTGACTCAGCTATGCAGTAAACATTGATCAAGTCCCTCTTCATGACAAAATAAACCTGACATTGCCCTTATCCACGCAGAAAGAGCAAAGTGGGAATTGTGGATTTTTCTGTAAACTGAAAATCAAACTAATTCAGCAGTAACACTTTGTTACAGTCCATCCAATAAGCATGATTTTATAAGAAGGAGGATTCCTTTTTCTATTCAAAATTGGCATTTATTTATTAAGTCTTTGAAATCCCTCAGAATCTGATGAAGCACGGGTTGGATAAATGGACTGTGAGGTGGACTCAGAATTTGCTGAACTATCAGGCTCAAAGGGTTGTGATCAGTATCACAAAGTCCAGCTGGAGGCCAATTGCTATTGGTGCTCACCAGGGGGTGACAGTGGGGCCAATACTATTTAACATCTTCATTGTCTGGACAATGGGATAGAGTGCACCCTTAGCAATTTTGCAGCTGATACAAAATCAGGAGGAATGGTTGACACACCAGATGGTTGTGCTGCCATCCAGAGGGACCCTGAAAGTCTGAAGAAGTAGGCCAACAGGAAACTCATGAAATTCAACAAAGTGAAATGTCAATCCTGCACCTAGAGTGGTGCAATCCTGCACCCTATACACCTGCACAGGCTGGAGGCTGACCAGCTGGAAAGCAGCCCTGAAGAAAGGGACCTAAGGATCCTGATTGAACATGAGCCAGCAATGAGCCCTTGTGGCAAAGAAGGCCAATGGCCTCCTGTGCTGGATGAGGGACAGCACTGCCAGCAGGTTGAGGGAGGTGATCCTTCCACTTTGCTCAGCACTGGTGAGATCCCACCTGGAGTGCTGTGTTCAGTGCTGGGCTCCCCAGCACGAGGGACATGAACACACTAGAGTATGCTCCCAGTAAAGAGACACAAAGATGATTAAGGGACTGAAGTTCCTGTCATACGAGGAGAGGTTGAGAAAGGAAAAATCATTTACTCTGGAGAAAAGGTGGCTCAGGGGGTTCTTGTTAATGTGTACAAATCCCTGATGGGAGAAAGTAAAGAAGACAGAGCCAGATTCTTTTTGGTGGTATCCAGTGACATGACAAGAGGCAGTGGGTACAAACTGAGATACAGGAAATTACATTAAATATAAGAATAAACTTTTTCAGTGTGAGAGTGTCCAAACACTGGAACAGATTGTCCGGAGAGGTTATGGAGATAATCCCTGGAGATAATTCAAAAATGTGACTGGACATGGCCTTGAATAACCTGCTCTAGTTTTGAACAAAGACCTTGGACTAGATGATCTCCAGAGGCCTCTTCCAACCTCAACATTTAAGTGATTCTGTGAGCCTATTTTGGACTTTAGCTCAAGATTTATTACTTTCAGTAGGTAGTAATCTCCATGATGTGGATTGAGGAGAAGACACATAGGAGGTACTTCCTATAATACACTATTTCATCATAACTTTATTCAATGGCCACATATTTTTCTCTAGATTTGTGTATTCTGGCTGATGACTCCCTATGTGTTTGTATATGCATGTAAGCATTCAGCAGTGTCCCACATTCAACTTTCTGAGCAATCACCATCTCATACTCCCCAACTAGCAGGACATGAAATATCCAGATAGTGTTGACATCTAGCATAGTTCATGTCATTTCTGAACTCACTGCACTCTTGAAGGCTATTCGGAATGTTCAGGACATGGTGAAGTGCTTTGACTAGTGAGAAACAACCTTTGTTTTCATACTTTTGTGGCTCCTTGTGGGTTGGATGCATCTCATGCATACCTGGAACCACAGCTTTTGGTTCCATTCTTACCAAAGGATTTCATATGTGGTTCACACATACCAGAATCATCCTGCAAGATGATTCTGTAAGAGAATGCAGTAAACAAGGGCAACCAGACCTGCTTTAAAAGCACACAACAGTTCAGAAACAAAGCACTGAAGTAGTTGCAGTTGATGTTTATTTACCGCCACTGTCTCCATCTTTACAGTAGAGTTTGTGGATCAAGTCCCAGTTAGACTGAAGAATGAATATCCATCTTTGAAGCATTCTGAAGCTGTACTCTCCTAGAACAATCCAGTTAGCTACATCCTTCTCTGTAGCTAACATGTAACTAGTACCAGTGTATTTACTGCATAAGAAAAACTGCTGAAAGCAGTGGATATTACCTTTTTCATCTCAATCAAAATTTTCCTGGTGTAGTGTTGCTTCATAAAAACAAAATCCTAGAAAGACTGTATTTAAAAGATGCATAAATGTGAGATCTCATGGAATTTGAAATAATGTACATTTTACTATTACAAAATTTTATTTTTATACTAATACTTACAAACATTAAAACATGATTCTGTTTCACCAGTGTGACTAAGAAATTCCTGTTATGTTGTTGTGATCCCAGGAATTAAGAGCTTCTCAAAATTTCTACTGTGCACAAGGAATCAACAACACCCAACAACATAACTGTGTCACAGGAAAAACAAAGCTACATGAAAACTGCAAGTGCAGAGCTTCTGGCAGGAGGATTACACAGCAGAGGGAGCAGCTGCCCTGAGTCGCTTTTTTTTCCATCCTCATACTTTCTTCTCCCCCTCTTCTTTTGAGGAGGGGGAGTGAGAGAGAGGTTGCGGTGGAGTTTAGCTGCCAAGCAGGGTAAAACCACCACAGGAACAGCAAGAGTTGTGGGAAGGAAGATTATAATTTGCTATAAAAACAGTATCTCCATTGAGTCCATGGCTTATGGTAACATGTAGAATTATGAATTTTTGTTCCTAAGCTTATTTGTAGAAAGTGTTTTGAAGGATTCTCTTGAGAACAAGACATGAGAGATAAGGGGTGGACAAACCATGTATGTCTTAAAAAAGAGTAAAGAATCCTTGCTCAACATGGGTCCCAATAAGAGCTACTCAGTCATCTGTGAAAGAAGTAACTCCTCAATCTATGATTAAAAGCAATGTCTGGATTATTTTCAATAAACAAGACCACTTAACCTGTAATAAATTGCCAAAAGGCTAGAACAGCAACATATAAGAACCAGTTTTATCATAACCACACCACCTGAAGGTAACATCCACTTTTTAGAGACGAAGGAGTTGATAGATACTGCCTGCAGCATCAACTTCCTCTAAAGATCCCCTTTTCAAGACAGAGGGCATCAGTGTCCTCAACAAAATGAGTGAGAATGCCTCCAAGTGTGGCTGCTACCTGTATCTGCCCTGCAGCTGGCCACATACTCACCATGGGTATCCAGGCACATACAGCAAGGGTGCTGACTACCCAGAAGTAAAACAGGACTCCACATATTCAGCTCTGAGACAGGCAAGAACCACCCATTTGAACAAAAGCACAAACTGGCCATCACTGTAACCCAAATGACCAGAAACTCCACATACAAGTGGTGAGGCTATGGCCCTCTGTAACAGCTGGTTTCAGTCCAAGAATAAGCTAGACATCCATAGGGATGGCTGTGAATTGGCCAGTTTCCATCCATAAACACAGAAAGCTGCTGCAGTTCAACCCACAAGTGTTCTTGGAATCTGCTTGCTACAGCTTTAGAAAAGGTCAAATAGAAGGTGCTCAAAAAATAGTTACGCTGTGATCACTCTGGCTGCTTAAACTGCACAGCTAACTCTGTTGTGACAGACAGCTGGGACATACAGACAGTGAGAGTCTGATCTGTATCCACATTTAAGCACTTGTGTTTCATGCAAGCACATGAACTGTACAACAGGAATTTAGGGGATGGAGCAGCTGCATTCTGAGGAGAGATTTCTCTCCTTAATTTGGAGACATGCAGGCTGCGGAGGATACAAGCGAGAAATAAAAAATCATGAAGGCAGTGGAGAAAGTAAGAGCAGAACTGTTACTCACCAAACTTTGCAATACTAGAAGTAGGGGCACTCTCTCAAACTGTGTGCAAGATAGGTAAAACAGACTAAATAACTTTTCTTTATGAACAGAGCAAGTAGTGAATTTGTGGAATTTGCTGTCACACAAGATTGAGGAGACAATAGTATCAGCAGGCTAGAGAGAAAGAGCAGGCTGTACAAAGAAGATTAATTTATGGACAACAGTTCCAAAACAGGTATGGAAATAGGCACGTATGTACCTCCTAAAGCCAATGACTACGGATGCTGGGAAAGAATGAGGGGAATGCACAACAGGAAATGTTCAGGATCATGTCCTAGCCCTAAATAGGATTGCCTGCTGTTATTGCCAGAGGTAGATATACTAGCCTAGATGGGCCATAGGCTTGGCACAGTAAGGCACTTCTAATGCTTTTATGCTTGAAGCCATGGCTGGGGAAAAGTCCCTGACACCACAGGTCTCAGATGCCTGCCTCTCTGTTGGAAAAGCAGCTAGTGTAGCTTTACCTGTAATTGCCGTCATACCACATAACATACACATAACAAAAGCATGTGTAGAAGTTAAAACGAGATAGCACAAATTTTGGAGATCTTCTGCCCATTAGAGCACAGAAGCTAAATTCAGAATGGTTTCTGTTACATCCCTCTAGCTGTAACTACCGCAGTTTTGGAAAAAAACTCCTTTGTTCTCATCCCCTATGTGCAGTTCCTGTCCATAACACTCCCTGCTGCAGAGGAACTGGTCTTTGTGCCTATTATAGTAGGGACTTCTCCACAAAACTTGCATCCAAATAAGCTTGCCTTCATAACGGAGGTATCTAACAACAACCTGGCAATGAAAAACCCTGTCCCTTTCCCACAGTGCTCATGACAGCACAGATTTTTAAGAGAAAAATCTGTCATTTGCTAGCATTCAGACACATGCTGACTTCCTCTGAGTGCAACAGATTTCACCTGCTTCCTTCCTTCTCCGTTCAGATCCCACAGCTGTGACGGATATGTTACTAAAACACACAGCACATGTGCCACATCCTTTTATCTTCCTCTCCATTTCTGCACCCCTGAAGAACTGAATGGAAACAAAGCTGGGCAGCAGCCATCTGGATGTATTCAAGGCCCTACCAAAGACTCATGAGACCTGACAGAGTTGACACAGTTCCTGCTCTTCCTAGGTATTAAATGCCTCTTTTCACAGATTTCTCCATAGCTACACGTGCGTTTATATGTTATGCATCCCAAAAGCCTTCCGGAACACAGGATTTGCTGTATTACTTTAACTACTGGGCCAACTGCAATGGCCGCTGGTCTACACATGGAAGAAAACTTAACCCAACAAACTTACCCAACTTCATACTGTAATGGATGGGCAGGGGGATTTCTGAATATGCTTGTGACTCCCTGGGAAGAAAGATAAGAGAGAGAGACTCCATCTTATCACAGTGGAGCCCACTCATTTCTCAAGTCTAAGGAAAATGTCTGTTTCCATTCTTTCTGAAGGCAGCCAGGCCAGTGAGAACACACAACATTTCTTGTTACCGAGATCTGGAAAATATGTCCATACACTAGCTCATTTCTTGGTGTTCTAAATTTAACCTGAAATCGTAGTGTTATATAACAGAAGAAGCCAAACACTGCCCAGCAGCAATAAGAGATTTTGTCTAGCTCATGCTTCAATGGGAACTGGACAGCTGGAATTTGTCTGTAAGTATTTGGTAGCAGGATTAGTTACAATGGTCTGATAACCTAGAAATTGAGCCTTTGGAAATTGTAACAGGAAAGAACCTATTGAAACCACTTGCTTCCTCCACCTGGCATCATATGGGCATAATCTGTTCTGTACCATTAGGCAGAATCCATTTGACAAGGTTGCTGAGCTAGCAGAGAACTGAGCTGGGTGATGGGAGTCCCATCCAACACTAGAATCCTTCCGAGTGGAAGACTCCAGAGCAGTGTCAACTCTTCTAACACCAAGAGCAATAAATGAGAAAGTTAGGTTCTCAGCAGAAGAAAACAGTTGATCTTTGCCAAGATCGGTTTCTTTTCAAATAATTTTTCCTTACAACTGAGCTATTCATAAGATGACCTTCCTCCAATCCCTAAGTAAAATCATACAACCATATGATCCTAAAGTCATTCTGGTTGTGGGAAAGAAATAGCTATGTAAAAATATTCTGAAGAAGAAACAAACTGTGAAATGGAAAATAGAAACAGGAAGTCATTAGACCACTTTGAGAGTAGCCAGGCCTTGGCATCAGACATCAAACTCACTCCTTGGCATCAGTCATCAAACTGATGTCTAAATTGATGTATAAGTTTCAAGTTTTATAAATTATAAGTGAATCATAGGTCAATTATTAGGAATTGCTTTACTTTTCATTGTCCTGAGAGAAAAAAAAAATATGCACATTTTCATTACTAACCACTAGATGTCACTCTTCCCATTTTTCTCATGCCTACACCATCTGTAACATTTTTACCCCAAAAAACTGTTAAATAATCACTCTAGAGAGAAGTAGACAAATGCTAAAATATGGCACAAAGCCTACCCAAACACAGCCTCCTTGTAATCCTGAAGAAAAAAATCTAGTGTTCAAATACTCACAGGTCAAGGCGTGTCAGAACTGAGGCTTAGATTCAGCACCACCTCCAGCTGGAGAGGGTGAAAAATATAATGTCCATAGCTATAGGTACAGACTTATTAACCATTCAATTAATTTCGAGTTCCAACACTAAGAAAATTAACAACCTGGGTGGAAAGCAACAGCTCTTGAGCCTCTGCAGGCTCAAGGCTCATACCACCAGTATATAGGTAATAGGCCCTGCAGTATATTGCTTATGCAATATTCCCTCAGTAAACTTGTCTTTTTAGCCCACAGCCAGAAAGTGGCTTCCCTCTGATACAGCCCAAACCGACAACATTAATGAGGAACCAGTGCTCTTTGCACTACACCTTAACTCCCATGTAATCCCAATCCTACCTCTGAAATCTGCAGTAACAAATTCTCTCCTCTGCAGTAATATAGATGTCACTGTGTAGCATAAAGCACGTTCAACACGATACCTACAAAAGATGCAACACATTAGTGAATGTGTAAGTATCAGTGCCAGGAGAGTAACAGCTTTCAGCAAACCAGGGTAATAATGAACAAGTGCACTGTAAAATTATTTAAAGATAGGGCTGGATTTGTTGTAGTTTGGCTGGGATTCTCTTCAAACTACTTCTTGTATGTTGTTTTCTGGTCCTCCTTTGGCATCCTAATGTGCCAGCTTTCCTCTACAGAAGGAGACATATACTGCAAAGAAGGAATGAAGAAAAACTAAAGCATTTGTAAAATAAAAGCAGAGATGTATTCTGGGTGACTTTCACATTTGGAAGTGCATTTTCTTTTCTTAAGGGCCTATATGTTGTATTTCTGGGAAGTAAACTGGAGAAAGAAACCAGGTCCCACGTACAAATCACCTCTTCTCAGCACCTCCCATTTCAACAGTTAATTCTGCTGCTCTGCATGAACCTGGTTAATTTTAGGTCTTCAAAACTCAGTGTTTTTTAATAAGCAGGAGGTGCACATACACTCTGAACTCAAGTGAAGTGCAAACTAAGACACCAGTGCAGTCCCTCTCGTCCTTTTCTTATGCCATGACTCAAGAGTTTACAGAGGTTCTGCTTGAAGAAGGAAATGCTGCGACTCCTACAACACTTTTCAAAGAATTTTGAACTCTTTGAATCAGGATCATCAGGAATACACTGCAGCTGCATCCACTCACATTCCAGTTTCCTCACATTTCCCATGCTTGTCAAGATGGAAGAGAATGTTGCTGACTTACTCTACAGTGAATGTCTAACACATTGTGCAAATAAGTGCTTCCACACTGCAAAGAGCACCAAAAAATAACACCATCTTCGCATTCTTGTCAGTAAGTTTGGCATAATAGGACTATGAATAAATTAGTAACAGTGTGGAGAGAAAAAAGAAAAAAGAAAGAAAGTAAGAAAGACAGAAAGAAAGAAAGAAAGAAAGAAAGAAAGAAAGAAAGAAAGAGAGAAAGAAAGGAAGAAAGGAAAACACATCAGGAGCCAGGAGACTAACACTGACAAGAAGAATGTACCACTTCTTAATAGAGACAAACCCAGCTTTTGAATGAAATGTTTTACTGATATTCCTCTAATAAACTCCTCAATGTAAAACAATTCCTTTCAGTTTATGACATAACAGAGCAAATCAATGCATTCCTGCTCTAACTTCAATAAAGAAAAACAAGATGGAAGTCTGATCCATCAAAAATTAATTTGCATTTACAACAGTAAAAAACAAACTAAGCATTTCCTTAGCATAACTAATCCCATTCCAAGTAATTCTCTCCAGTCCCCAAGATTCATCTTGTTATAGGAATTAACCCACTTTCCAAGAAATATCGCAGAGAAGTCTTTCCAGAGGCACAGAATTTTCATTCACAATTGGTGTTGCCTAGAAACAAAAGAAGGCTGGTTTGTGGCTTAGGAGAAAACTCCTAAGTCCCTGCTCTGCCAAAGTCTTCCTGTGTGATCTTGAACAAGTCACTCAGGACAAGTTGTCACCTCACAGCAGAGAACGATGCAAAGCTCATTCCCAAGCCAGGAATGCACATGGCATGGCACTGCTGTACCAACATGGGCCAGAGCCAGCACGGCAGGGAGGTGGTTCTGAACCAGTCAGCTGGCTCACTCCACTGCGCGAATTGTTTGAGGTCAATGATCACACAGAGAGCTCAGGTGTCTTTTCATCTACAGTAAAAGCACGCGCTTAGGTTCTCCATCTCATTTCTCCATTTGCAGAATGGGGAGAATAGCACTCTCATGTTTTGTAAGGATGCTGTAGGCATACAAACAAGAAAACAGGTGAAGCATGGAGACAGCACAGGACCAGAGAGGAGAGAACGCAACACAGATCTCTGAAGCCCCTGGAGCACTTGAAAGTTTCTTTGGTGCAATAACTTTATCCCAGGCTTCAGTAAACAAACCATCTATCACTACTGAACCACACAGCTGGAACTGGGAACACTAAGAATCAAGCTGTGAGCAGCAAACTGCTTAGGACCGATTTGACTGAGAAAATAATGCGAATTAATCAAAAAATTCTTGAGGAAACATCTCTGTTCTTGTGAAATGACAGTTTACTGAAACTTGTTGAAGAAAAACAAATTTCTGTTAAGAAAGATTACTCGGGTTCAGGGAGGACTTTCTTATCAAAAGGGAGAGACACCAATTCTAGAACGTACTGACAATCTGCAGAGTCAAAGATAGGAGAGACTTAAGTTCAAACATCGTCCACGATGAGACTTGGCATAGGGAATTGAACCTAAGGCTTCAAGAAGTTCCTGACCTACCACACTGCTGGCTAGCTTGGGAGAAGTGTCTTCTGCCCATATAACTCAACGCTCACTCCCACCCATAGGAGAAAGACTCAACGTTGCAGTCCAAGGTCACTACACTTACTTGGATGTGAGAAATGTATGCTTAAGTTTCTATTCCACATGCAGCATTGCTGGGATATGAATGCTGTTCCTCCAACAAACCAAATACATAACCTGAGTGCCAGTGCATTTGTTATTCTGGTTCCAGTTAAATCTTTCAGAGGTGTCTGGTGTTAGTACCAGGGCAGAACAGCAAAAGGAGTTTTATGGCAGTAGCCCATTTCCTCTCTATCTCTAGTGAAAATATCAGATAGACAGAAAGGAAATTAAGAACTTTATGACAAAAGAACCTTCTAGCTTTATCCAAAAGCTCACCAGAGAAGACAATGAACTTTAGAATCAGGCACACTTACTTTCAATTTACATTCCTCAGTGTTGGTTTTTTTTTTTTTGCTAGTGTAACTTCAGGTTCTAACTGAGCTTAACTGTCTTGGGGCTCCTAAAACTGGAGTTTGCCTCTCTCTTCAGAAAACAAAGCCCTTTTCCTTCCCAGCTAATTGGAATACTTTATACCTGTCAGCTATTCAAATTCTTTTCACTGAAATTTGATGTAAAACCATTTCAGTCTATGGTCTTTCTCTGAAGGCAACAGCTGAACTTCAGAAAGCATCTGCTCTTACCATTCTTTCACTAGACACCCAGGTATCGTTCTCTCACTAGGCACCCAGGTATCGGTGCTTTTTCTGTTCCCTATCTGGATGAATTAATCTTCAGATGCCAGTCCTGCACACAAATCAAAACTCTAGCTTTTGGTCTCACACCCTGCCTCTAAGCTGGGGTGGCACAGAGCAAGCATGATGGGCTGTTTGCTTCTTTGTCCCAACCCTGAAATGCCATAGCCAAGCCCTCTCTAAGTCCCTTTCATCAAGCAGGGTTATTATTAAGAACAAATGAGAAACTCCAAATAAAACAAACCCATTGTAAAGTTCTGATCACCATGTACAGTCCTTGCCTCATTCCAGCGAGTCCTATTCTTTCAGCCTTCTTGAGTCCCAGTGTCTGAATCTCTACATGCAGGATGATGTGTGCCTGGTGTATTCACTATGTGACAGACAGGACGGGGGATGCCATGTGACAATGTGCTGGGTTATGTGACAAGGCAAGGTCAGTCAGTTGTGTGATAACTCAACAGGCCAATGATAAAGGAAGATAAGATAAAGGAAGATAAATGCACAAGTTTCACAAATATTTGCTGACATTTGAGTAGTTGATTGGATCCAAGTGTCCCTCCTCTTAGATCTAACCTACATAGGGAAAGTAATCAGTGTAACTGCACCTGAACAGGAAAACATGTGGAGTCACTGTGTCAGCCACCGATGAGGTCATTCTTAGCTGCCCACAAAACAGGGCTGTTCTGGCACTGGTATACCAGTCAATCGCCCAGACAGACTGAAGGTTACATCAGCTTTGCATTCAAATAACAGAACCTTTGCTGTTATCGAGAGATTTCTGATTAGACCTGCAGCAAGAGCAGAATTAGGGGCAAAGGTAGAATTCCTGCCATGGGCAAAGATCTACTGCAACATATGCATAATGCTCAGCAGTACGCTGATCTCATAAGGGTTTTCTGCACAGCACAGTTTCATTGCAGTAGATAAAGACAATTTGTATGATCAGGCTCAAGGCAGTACAGTTGTGAGCTGGAGAAAACTAAACACAGAAAAGGAAACATCACAAACAAAAAACACTACTTAAAACATGATTTTCAACCCTCTATCTTTAACTAAGAGTAGGTTCAAAAAAAAAATCGAACACTTAGAAGAGGTAGTACATATAATCTGTAAAAACAATATTACTAAGAAAACTTCCATTAAGCCACTCTGCTCTGATGTTCCACCTTGATATACACTATTTCTCTCATTTAAGTGCCGTAACTGGAACCCAAGAGGCTGTTTGTATGAGCAAGGGTCAGAGTTTAGCTTACCTTACCATCAAGAGAGCCCTTCAAATCAGCAAAAACTCTCCCCCCCTTCAGTGAACAATACACTAAGCCATTGATTTTCAGTCGCAGAAGAAAGGGCCATAAAGGGATTTTAAGAGGTCATACAGGTCCTTCTCCCTCCTCCCAAAAGCAGGATCAACTCTAACTACAGCATTCCTGACTGAAAGCTGATGAACAGTGCTTTAAACTTTCCAGTGATAGGGACTCCGTATTTTCCTGAGGCCACTTGTTCCAGTCTTTCATTGTCCTTATGGAAAGTTTTTTCTAATGTATAACCCTAATCTCTCTCATTACATTTTAAGCTTGTGTTACTTCTTGTTCCGTGTATCAGGGAAGTGCAGGACCCACCTCTTTTCAGGGGCCTTTTAGGTACCTAAAGACCATACCCTCTCAGACTTCTTTTCCTGTAAATTTAACAAATTCAGCTCCCCCATTTATTCCACACAAAAACCAAGGGTCACGTAAATACATTCACAGAACCTAAGTACAATGAATACAAATTAATACCATAGCTTACATAATTATTTTTGCGCAGAAAATCTGCAACTAAAAAGCTATACAGGTTTCTTCCCCATCCCTTCACGGAGCACAGTGCTCTGCTAACCTGTCAAGCCAAGGCCACGCTGGACTCCACCACGACATCCCTCGCTGCCCACCCCACTCCACAGCAGGACCTGGCTGGCCACCACAGGGCCACACCTGGCTTCCTGCCCTTCCTCTCGCAGCTGCCACCAGGAGAGTCAAGCCTGGAAGAAAACATGAATCTGCAGGAATGTCCCACAGTTTTCCTATGGGTGCAAGGGGACCTGTGTACGTAGGAGCACCGCTCTCAGAAGAACCCTCACCATGTATATTGCAGGCTATCTGATCTGATACAGAGGCTCTGGGTGACTCAAGCCAGTGGAGAACAATTGCAAAGTTCTGAATATCACTTCAGACAAATGATAGGTGCCTTTGAAAGAAGCATTCCGAACACACACACACACACACAAACAAAATGAATGTGTGAAAAAACACTGAAGGAAATTGACTGTTTCTGAAAATAGCTTTGGAGCTACATCAACTCTGGGAAATAGATTAAGAAAGATGCTGATTTGTCACAAGAGGCTTTTCACTGAACTCTTACAGGCATGTAGAAAAGGGAACCCACTCTGAAACAGTTTCAAAAAAGGAACTGAGCAGCACAGAGAAGCTTAAATCACAAAGAGGCCAAGATAGCAGAACCCCCGTCCATGTTCTAAGCAACACAATGTTATACCAAAGGCTCCAGTTCACACTAAGAAACTGTATATGTTAACTAAACTATGGAAACTGACCTAAAATTGCCATCAAGAACTAGAAATCTCTGGTAGGTGTTTTAATTGCTCTTATGCAAGTTCACAAAGACACTGCTTAAATAACAGCCTGGTGCTGTTGAAGATTTTTTTTAAACAAAATGACAGCATAAAAACAAATGACTGGCAGAAATCAAAAGAGGAAATACTAATCAAAAAGTAAAAGACATTACAAAACAGAAAGCACTATCAGTCACTACTGTCCATGTTTACAGAAACAAATTTTGGATCTCCTGTAACAGAGACAAAACTCCCACTTTGTCTGTAACAGCAGAGGCAAGAATTCTTTTAAAGTGTTCTCTACACTACTTGAATACCTTCATCACATATTTTGTATCTTATGAATGATCATATTCAAAGAAGTTCTGACGATTTCAATCCTTTCTCTATCAATGTTTTTTATTCTTTCAGTAAGAGCAAGTCTTAAACTCCCTGTTGTAACAAAGCTTCACCCTTTTAAACCTTTCTCAGGTGTGATTCACAGAGTACCTGCACAGCCTTCCCCTATAGAGGACAGGTAAAAGAAGGCTCTATATTATTATTAAAGAAAACTGAACAGTCTTGTGGTCCTTGATTGTCGCAGCCACAATAATCTCCTGCCAGAAATGAGAGGCCGCGTTTAATGTCCATTACACGGCCTGTGCCACAGGTAACAACACGCATGGACAAGGAAACACCAGCTGCGGAGAAGAGGCAGTGATGTCTGTCCTCTGCTGTCACCCCACTTACAGTCAGTCCACACTGCAGGGACCAGCTCACTCGACACGGCTGTGCTCTGTTCTTTCCCAACTAAACAAAGCATAGTACCATGTTATTACCTTAAAATACTGATCTCCTGCTGCTGCAACATTATTTAAGTGATGGCCAGAAGGGAGGGACACTGCCTAATAATTAATTAACACAAACCGAAGCAAAAAATCCCCTGACTAGTCTTATTTTGAGGCCTGTTGATGATTATCAGCTACATTTCCTCCAACTGAGTATACATTTTGAGGCATTAAAGATACAAGGATTGTATTTCACATCTATTATAACACATTATTTTCATTGTTAGGAAAGAATAATTCTTAATGTGCCACAAATGCTAACTAATCTTTAAAAAAAATCTCTGGCTGCAAGTCAGGGTTATTAGCATTTCCCTCCAACAGAGGAAAAAGCTGAAGCACAGAAGGCAATGAGAATTACCAACCATGAATTAGTGACGGAGCTGAAAATCAAAACCAGCATCCTTGCTTCTACGGCCAACTGTGTTTAAGTTTCAGCCAGGGGAGGCAACGCAGCTCCAACAGAAGCATTTAAAAGCTTTGCACCATCCTTTCCCCAGTGCTGTTACTGGAAGTACACCTGCCACTCCACCAAAATGCAGATGCTGCCCCCCAGTACGGCCCTGCACTGCTGTCTCATGATGGGCACACTGCTGGTCCTGTGTTTGGAGAGGAGCTAGGGGAAGAAGGGATCGAGGAATGGACGTGGTGACCTGTTCGGACCAAACATGTCTGCTCAGGGGCTGCAGAGCAATTCCTGCCACAGGCTCTGCCACCTCTTGATACGAGGAGTCAGCTTTCACCAATCTCCACTTGAGCACAGGTAAAAGGCAAAGACAACCAAAACAACACTAAAAATCTTACTGAAGTGATAAGTTTGGCACTGCTCAAGTACCCCATACAAGAGAAAATCCTTATTCGGTGAAGAAGCACATGTTTAAATATTATGGAAGTCAACGTAGGTTGCATGAAGCAATACTGGTAGTTTGTTTGTAAGGCTGAAGGAAGGAAGGAAAGAAGGAAGGAGCAGAGGCATGCATTTAGCTTCATTTTCCTGAAAGAAAATTCACTTTTCAGCAATTTGGGCAACGTTGAGTTCAAAGCAGATGCTGCATTCAAGTATTTTGCCCTCAGAAATAATCTCATGTGAACATCTGCCCACAGAGCACTACAAGAGAAGTGGCATTTCACCCTGAAATCCTCTGCCAGTCCCCATAAAGGTTATACCCAGTTCTCAGGACACATCAAATCCCATGGCAACCATCCCCAGGATGTATTTCCCTCACTCCTTGCACTGCTGCGGAACAGCCCTTTGTGTGGATTGCTAAATGTGAACGTTGCAAGGTGCCCTTTAGCAGGTTCCTCAACAGCTGATACGTTACTTCGTATGCGTTTCTTTTACTCAGTGTTCAAGTTACAAAACATTTTTATGCTGGAGCTTTCATAAATGTATTAATATAACAGGGTGGGAAGAAAACATGGCTAGCAGTCCTGCCCATGCCACGCCATTCCATGGCTCGGCTCTCGTGGATGAGGACGCAGTTGTGCTGGCAGCTTGTGGGACAAGAAGGGGCTCCCATATCTCCCGCGGTTTACAGAGATCCCCCCAGGACCAATGTCTTGCCCTACTACAGGCGAGCAGAAATGGAGAACCAGAGTGCAAAGCCGGGGCAAAGCGTTTGTTTTTTGCTTGTGGTGTGCCTCCAGACCTTATATAAAGAACAATTTTGACTCTTTCCAGGCAGAAACGTCCTACGGGGGCCTCCTGCGAGAGGGACACGACCCTCACAGCACCCCCAGAGGTCGGTGCTCTGGCTCCCACCGGGGGACGCCCTTCCCTCGCTTCCCCTTCGCGTCACTTGGCCCTGGGTACCGCAAGCCAGAACAGCAGCACCCCGGTTACCTTCTCCGCCACCCCCTGCTTTCCACCCGGCGGCTTCATCCCGACTGCTGCGTTCTTCGAGGCCACCTCCGCGGGGAGATGCGCCCTCGCCTCCCGCGGGGCTCCATCGCCCAACCCGGGGACCCTCCGCGGCCCTGCTCCCCCTCACCCACCCAAAGCCCCCGCCGCCGCCCGCCACCCACGGCTCGGGGGCCGCCCCTCACGGCGACCGTTAAACTGCCGCTTCCT
>VXAA01000828.1:1134390-1164936 GCA_013399115.1 Anseranas semipalmata | reverse complement strand
GGGAGCAGGGGCTGTGCCCCGCCGTGCGGCGCTGTGTGCAGACGGAGCGCCCTCCTCTCGTCGGGCCTGGCTGCCAAATAGCCTGCACGTGGCTGGAGTGCGACCTGGGAGGGGGGTGGACTGCCGTGAAGCGGGAGACTGGATAGGTGGTCAAGGTGAGGGGAGGTGGGTTTGGAAGTCCGAGTACTGGAGGTGGGAGGGTAAGTGAGGCTTTGAACCAGAAAGAGTTAGGTTTGGGTACTGTTTGCATACAGAATTCTTGCGCAGAACCGTGTCTGTCGGAAAAGGGACTCTTGGTGCCCAGGAGTTATAAGAGGAGTTATCTAACGCTCACAGAGCTTGTTGACCCTACGCCAGCAGATGTGATTTCCAAGCGTATTCCTGGCCTTGCTGTAGAGAACTATGAGAAGAGGAACCGATGATCATGTCGCTGGACTGAATTTGCATGTGAATCCTTGTGATTGCTGCTGTCTGCTTTGCACCTCAGTTGGAGAAAAATCTCTCCTTTCCATTGGCATCTTGCAAACAAAAGACACTGCAAACACTTGGTGTGTCACTGTGTTGACCAGTTAGGGGAGTATTCCCATCATGCTAATAGGGGAAATTCAAATACAAAAAGATGAAGGATTTTCTGCTCAGGCTTTTTTTGCAGGGACTTAATTCCTTGGGAAGGAAACTTGAAGTATGCAAAACCATGCTGTTATATAGTGCACAGGCAATCCGTACCACTTTCCACGAGGAACTCTGAAGAAGTGCGTGATCAAAGTTCCTTTGTGCCTTGAAGTTATGTGGCAGCAACCAGAACAAATCTTGAATCCTGATTACGGTCCCTTTTCTAACCCCAGTAGACTTTTCTTTCCCTTTCAGATTTCCTTCTTCTCCTCAGACTTTGTCCTGAGCCTGGGTGAAGGCTGAAAGCATGTTTCCGATCAATCAGAACATGCAGTACTTAATTTCCTGACCAAAAGAGCTGATTTGGTGAGGGAAAGGGAAGAAAGAAGCTCACAAACAAGAGTGTGGTGCATGAGGGAAGGGAAATTCTGTGCTTAGTCTCTGCTTTGGGTCTTAATGTGAAGTACTTCTGCTTCTGTTCTCGCATAGCTGTCTTATACAGTCTTAGTGCCAGAGGGTTACAGTTAGGGGACACAAGCAGTACAAGCTCCTTTGGAATAACATGACATTGGTCTATCCATTTCGGTTTTTTTTTGTTTGTTTGTTTTGTGTGTGTGTGTCTGCTAGCACCCCTGGGAACCAGATCTATAACTCTAGTTGGTGATCTGCAATCTGAAATGCCATGCCCAAGCTCACCAGGCATACAGACAAGGATGCTGGGATGCAGGAAACAGAATGAAGATGAATGGGCTCTGTTTCCCTAGCTCCTTTTCCCCTCTAGGGGTGTATTTTTATCTTTGAGGTTTGCTTTTATCACTATGCATCTCTGTGCCATTAAGTTTCTTTGCATGGCTGATGCAACAGATGAGAATTAGAGCGACGAGTGTAGTCTGCAGGGCTAGCTTCTCTGAAAGGCCAAATACTCTCCATATGCTAGAAGGCAAATAGGCCTTTTTAGGTGTTGGGAGTCCGTCAATGGTTTGCCTACTCCCAAATTTTTGCCTTGAAGGGTGGTCAGTGTTGGGGGATGTAACTCTTTCAAGAGTTGTCCATAAACTAAGCTTAGTGCCATAAAATGATGACTGCAGGAGGCTGTGATCGGACATTGCGGAAATGTTCACAGATGAGCTGCAGGGGTTGTGTCTTTCACTGTGGTGTTAAGAGCTCAGAGATCTCCTCTGGGGTCCAGGGTATCCTTCTGGTGGGCTTGGGGTGTCCACCAAGCAAGCTGAGCCAAGTTGGCAGGCTGTAGTTGATTGGCCATGCATGCAAAGCTTGAGAGTGCCACCCTCTTGTAGGTTGTTTTCTTTCTAGCTACAAGCTGTGGTATTGCTTTGCTTGGAGCTGCACACTGGAAATACAAAATGATGCGCACTTCCCTCATTAAGAAAGGCTGGGTTTTAAATGCGGTAGTTATGAGGGCAAAGACAGGAAGTATTGCATCTAATGGGTTTGTATAGATGGAGAAGCAAAAAATCCAATTTCTTTAGTCAGGCTAACAACTGGGATTGGTATTGTTCCCATGTGGCTTACAAAAGGGAAATTAGGGAGGAGTTCAGATACATCAAAGCACCATAAGAGGAGCTGTTGCTAAACTAAGCTGGCCAAAAACATACCTCTGTGATATGGATAAGGGTGGAGCTTTTTGCCTCTCTCCCATCTGTCTTGTCTCATGTACAGTATGGCCCACTTAGTATATGAAAAACTCTTGTCCTCTGGATCCCCCTTCTGAAATTAGAGCCCCAGTCTTATGCATACAGCCAGCCTGTTGGTGTGCATGAATCTAGGAGTGGGGTGGTGCATCCCCTCCACACAAGCAATGAGGGACCAAGGACATGTTCAAACAGCCTGCTAAGCCTGGCAGAGGTATGTGCTCTGGGAAATCTGGTCTCTCTTCCTAGCTCTCTCTCCAGCTTTCAGTGCTGCTAAAGGGGAAAGCAAAATAGATCTGATTTTCTCTTGTTTCTGTTACAAATGAATTCCTCTTTGCTTTCTGGAGGATTGTGAAGACTGCCTAATATTTATAGCCCTTCTGAGACATGCAGTGGATGGTGCTGGGTAAGAACAAAGTGTTAGGGTCTCCTGTCCTGTCAGTGTGGGATTGAGGGATGGAGACCTTGTTGCTCTCTTCCTCTCGTGCCCCAGTAAAATGCTGTAGACCTGATGCAAAAGAAACTGTAGCCCAGTCTGGGCTGCAGGCCCAGATCTCAGAGAGAGAGAGTGAGCACACTGTACTTTCATCAGTTTAATTAGTTAAGGTGCAGGCAGCTCTTCTGCGTTAACTAGTCCCCTGCTGAACTGGTTGCCATTACGCTGTGTCAGTGTTACACAGTCCTTTGAGGAAAAGGGGATCTGGGGGTTTGCAGTAGTAAAGGGAGGAGTACCTAACCAGAGTCAATAATCTGTGCTGTCAACATGCGTTTAATCAGTCTGCCTCCACTCAAAAAGCGTTGAAGTCTCCACCATGAAGAAATGAAACAAAGTTAAATAGTCAGGCTGTCCTGCTTGTTACCTCTCTCATTGTTTCTGCCTGGAAATGATTTCCTATGACTCAGTGTGTCAGCTCACAGCATCCAAACTGACTCAGCTCGTGCAGTTCCAGAGACGGCTCCATCCCTGTGCTGCTCTCTGGAGCCTTCCCTGCTCCTGCTGTGGCTGAACAAACCCAGTTTCACATCTGCTTCTGCTCTTCTTGTGCCATTTTCTGCAAGTGCCTCTTCTTGCTCCAAGCAGGGTACAGAAATAAGGCACTGGAAACGGTGAAGTGGCACCTCCAGGAGGTGCTGGGAAAATGGGTACCAGTGGCCAAATGGTGCTATTTTGTTTCCCAAAAAAAAGAAAAGAAAGATCAAAAACACAGGGGAGAGAAGATGGATAGAGACTGAGTTTAGCTCAATGTTTACTTGCTGATGGTGTTTGGAGATAGGTTGAATAAACACCTGCAGGTTACAGTTTCCAGAGGCAAGGACAGTGGCTGGCCCCTGTGCTGTACTGGCACAAGCAGCGTGTGGCCATGTGGCAAACCAGGTCAGGGAATTGATCTGACTGAAAACTAGCCATGCTCGCTGGCTCAGCTTTCAGCTGTTACAGGCGGCCTGCTTCGCTGGCCACCTCTGCCAACCCAGGGCAGAGGAGGAAGGTATGGAAATGAGTGGCTGCAGAAATACATGTGGAGGATGATGAGTGGCTAAGCGGTGCTGCTGGCTACAGATCTGCAGCCAACAGAGCTACAACAGAGCCGACAGTGCGCAGCGGAGTGGAAGGCCCCAGGGGAAGATCTGGTTCTGACTCACTCTTAGGTGGGGGATAGCCCATCTCTGGGGGAAGTCTGAGCAGGAACTGAAATGCTAAAAACTGAACTGCTGTGAAAAGCTACCGTCTGGTATCAGATGGGTGTGTGAAAGGCATGAGCTGTCCTTCAGAGGGAAGATGCTGGCTTATTTCTCCAAGCCTGCCAGTCACACCAAATTTGTGTCTTCTCCATTATATTTGCTGAATTAATGTGTCGTCAGGGCTGTCTGCCACCCAAGCTTGCCTGTCCAGTGTAGCTGAGCAGGCAGGACCTTTCTCCTTCCTTAGACACATTTTCTCAGCTGCTGACAAAGCTGCAGTTATCCCCTGTGGAGCAACTGGAGAAGAAAGTTGGACTGGACCCATAAGGCTGAGGCCCCAGAATGGGACAGCACTCTGAATGGTGAACTTTCGGAAGTCATTCTCTGACTACGTAATTCCAAACAACAGACACTGAAGGTGGGGAGTCATTATGCTGTCAAGCCTGTGTCTTAGTCAGTGCCAACTCACCCGAGGTGCCAGGAGGCAGTAAGGGACTTGTAAGCCCCTGCTTACAAGCCTGTTCCATGCTCCAGTGGCTTTGGGGAAATTCATTCTCAACTTTTGCCTCTCTCTCTCTCTCTCTCTCTCTCTTTCTTCTCATTTTTGTTTTGTGCCTTCCAGTTTGTGTACTCAAATGAGCCCAGGCTCGCTTGGGTGATGGCATTCCTGCCTTGCATCTTGCCTTGTCAGTTAATTTTGTCTCATTCTTCCCTTGTGATGCCACTGACGAGCAGGACCCTTTCACACGGTTTCTCTGACAGCTCTGTGGTGTTGCTTCTTTCTGAGTCTGTGCCCAGTTATCAGTATAGGAACAGGAATGTACCTGGTGTGGCGACTTCAGGCAGCAAAAAGGGGCTGGTTTCAGAGGAACACACTCTGTGTAGCTCTGCGCCACTGAGTTCAGCGAGAAGCTGGAGAGGTTTGGAAGTGGTGATTTATGTTCTGCTCCCCATTTCAGATTCCCATACCGAGTGTGCCTGCATTCCAGCCGTCCACCCCCATCCCTGAGCGCCTGGAAGCTGTACAGCGCTACATCAGGGAGCTTCAGTATCCTTTACTGTTACCTTAGTACACGTCTGAGACACTGAGAGCCGGGTCTCAGATGGACTACCGTGTGTCACCTCACTTAAGGCGTGGGTGAGCTGTGGTGGAGAGAAAACTGCCTCTTGGGTCATCCTACTTGAGCACTTGTCTTTGTAGCTGTCTTGAAGGACAGTCAGCCACCCTGCTTTTGTGCATCTGTGGTATGTAGAGCTGCCTGTGTCCTGGGAACGAGATTTCTCCATCCTGCTGTGCTGGATAGCAGATATGTGCCATGCAAGTACACTCTAATCTCATTGATGAGATACAGAGCCAGCTCGGGCTTGCCCTTGCACAAGGTAGGAAGGCAGTCCTTTTGGCACCTCTCGCCCATTTAGGTGGCTGTGCCCCAGACTGGGTCCCAGTCAGACTGAGAAAAAAGTACCATGAATGTTTCAAGGCTCTGTGCATTCTGTGCAGACTGGAACAGGCATATCTATCAAAATTTGTTCTGCCCTATAATTGGAAAGCTGAGCAGAGTCCATGGCTGTCACCATGGACTTTTGGGAAATGGAGTGGAAACCTGTATACAGTGAGGAGGAAGAGGAAAAATTGACAAGAAAGAAATACACGAGTAAGGAGGGACTAGAAATAGGAGAAATGCAGGATAGAGGGGTGGGAACTTTCTTGCTTTGGTGTTGTATTTGTAGCATCCTGACTCTCCTGTGAGAATATTAAGTAAATAAAGTTCTTCAGAAAGGTTTTCTTCAAACTCTGCTTTCCAAGCTGCCAAGCCCTTAACCTCTTGCCTCCAGGTACAATCACACTGGGACACAATTCTTTGAGATTAAGAAGAGCAGACCTCTGACTGGGTAAGTGCTGGCAGCCTCTTCCACATTTAATCTTTGCTTTAATATGTTGGGCCCTTGCTATACCCCCTGGCCAAGGTCTATGGCAGTCGGTGCTTTCAGTACTGCAGCTGCATCCTGCTTTAGCTGACTTTGTTGCCTGGGGTATGGCTGGACAGAGGTGTGTCTGGCCTGTCTCAAGGACAAGGGTAGGTTTTGTTGTCATGAATCAGTAAATGCAGTAAAATAACAGAATTGTATTTCAAAGATATGCAGATTCTGCCTGCTTCTAATTGTAATATAACTATATGAACCTGATGGATTCTGAAGCTAGGTCCTGCCCTAAACAAGCCTTGTAAAAGCCAAGCATCTTTACAGGGCTAACTTCATAGTACCTGTGAGTGCCTTTGCATTATCTAGGCTTGCAAAACTTCTGTTGTCTCACACTTTGAAGGAGGAGCGGAATTCTCCTGACTGCAAACTTTGGAGAAGAACTGTGCCTGATAAGCTCCTGGAGATAAGCACCCGACGTTCATTAGTTCTCTCGGCCAGCGTATTGAGACTCTCCTAAGACTGGCTTCTTACTATTGGTCTAGTCAATAGGTTTATGTGACCCCAGATGTCTTGTGTTGTAGTCAGTGCAATGTCTCCTCCACGGTATTTGTTGAATGGAGAGCAGGGTTGTTTGATGCCAGAGAAGAGGCCTTCACTGTCCTTGAGCCTTGTGAGGCAAACGTTGCTGGCCCTTGGTCCTTTGAGGTTTCTGCTTGTGGTCACATCGGTGTCCATCCAGAACTCACTAAGCTGAGCACTGTGGTCTCCCTGAAAACATGAGGTTAGCCTCATAGGCAGCTTTGTTGCAACTCCCTGAAGGAGCAACTTGTAAGCAGTGACAGTATGTGGTGGAGAGCAGGTTTAGATTTCATATCTTCCTAAGGAGGATACACTCTTCCGTTCCCTGTCCTCAACAGGCCTTTGTCTCTCCTGGAAACCCACCTTGCATATATACCGCAAGAGGGCCGAACTGGCCATACTTGCATATTGCAAGCCTTTTAACTCTCCTCATCTTTCCCTTGTCCCACTCCACAGGCTGATGGATCTGGCCAAAGAAATGACCAAAGAGGCCCTGCCAATCAAATGCCTGGAAGCTGTGATCCTGGGAATGTATCCTTTCCTCTTGGAAATGTGCATGCCTGCCCATCCTTGCATTTTCTCCTCCGCTCTCTTATGATGCTTTAAGACTGCTGATAATATTGTCACCAAGCCCCACACCCCTCTTTTCCCTCCCCAGTTCTCCCTAAAATCCCTACCAATAAAATCCAAATCCAAGCAATCCCCTGGAAGAGCTGAACTAGTTCTTCAGAGTTGTTCCTCTCTCCCTAAGAACGGTGGTGCTGCTCTGGACAACTCTGGTAGCAAGTGAAAGGGAAAGGACGGATCTAAGGAACATAGAAAGGGGGCAAAAATAGTAGCTAGAGTTAGGTCAGGAGGTCCTTTGTGAGTAACATTGTTCCCTCACTGCAATGTTGCCTGCATGTGTTCTGCACTTAAGATAAATTAGGGATCCTCCCCAACATCTAATTATGGTATATGTCACTTCAGTATTATGTCTAACACTGCCTGTCAGCTTAGGCAATACCTTTATTAATTCTAGGCTTGTGCCTTCTTAAAGAATACATTTTTCCCAGCTATCTTCCAGGCATTACTTACGTCACTTGGGCTATAGTTTGTTGGTGCATGTTGGCAAAACCACCTGGAGGGGCAGAGATGGCAAGTGAGTGGTTCAGAAGAGTACTCTGATGAGTACTTTGTCCCAAAGGTTCCTCAGTTTCTATTTGAAATAACAGCTATTAAAACAGATTAAAACAAACTGATGAATAATGCTACAGCATTGCAGCTTGCTAACTATGGAATATAGTACACTAAACATGTTAGTATTGCAACTTCTGCGTCACAGAATTGCCTGGAAATTAGCTCCCCTTCGTTGACTCTCTGCTTTCCCCATGAAAGTAGGGCAGCTTGCAATGAGCTGGTCTGTTGATCTGGAGAACAGACTCTGTCAGTGTGATACCTGAATTGGTGGCAAGCATGCTGAGCAGGCTGGGAGGGTTTGGAGCAGGAAGGAGGTATCTTGCCAAGCAAATGGTATCACTGGTTGTTTCCTGAATAGTGGCTGCTGTCAGTTACCTCACCAACAACATGACCACGCTGGACCGTTTCCCCATCAGCTTCAAAACCCACTTCTCAGGGAACTACTTCCGACACATTGTGCTGGGGGTGAACTTTGGGGGCCGCTAT
Source organism: Anseranas semipalmata (assembly GCA_013399115.1). NCBI lineage: Eukaryota > Metazoa > Chordata > Aves > Anseriformes > Anseranatidae > Anseranas > Anseranas semipalmata. Next base: position 1,156,825 of record VXAA01000828.1, on the reverse strand, counting down.
GGGGCACTGGGCATCAGCCGACGTGAGGAGCTTATGTACAAAGCACCCGTCTTCCGCACGCTAAGCGAACTCATCTTTGACTTCGAAGAGGCATATCGCCGCTGCTGGCACACGCTCAAAAAGGTGAAGTTGGGCCACTGTGTGTCCCATGACCCCCACAGCGTGGAGCAGATTGAGTGGAAGCACTCCATCCTGGATCTAGACAAGCTAAGCCGGGAAGACTTCCGCAAAGACCTTGAGAGGCATGCCCGTGACATGAGGCTGAAGGTGAGCAGTGAGGATGGAGCAGTAGTTTGCTGCAGCATCCCATGTTTTGCCCGGCCTGTGGCATGCTGGGGGAATGAAGTGGCAGGGGGCTCTCCTAGATGGTGGTGGAGTGGAGGGTGAATTGGAGACTCTTCTGTTTCACGCTCAGGCTGGTTACCTAACAGACACACGCAGTACTGCTGTTGTGATTGCCTTGGACTGTCTACACTCCTTGGAGCCACAGCTGTGATTGTAGCTTGTTTTCTATTTTCTGGCTTTTGTATTTTTGATTCACTTGCCTTGCTTTTTTGTCTTTTATTCCCATATAATTAACAGTTGTTAGGCTTTGTGTTTTCCTGTTACTACTAGTATTGCTTTTCTGCTTATGTTACTCTTTTTTTCTTTGGCAGATTGGTAAAGGAACGGGGCCACCATCTCCTACCAAGGACAGAAAGAAAGATGTCTCCTCCCCGCAGAGAGGTCAGGCCAGTCCCCATCGGCGCAACAGCCGCGGGGACCGACGGTGAGTGGGGCTGCTGGTCAGGAGACCAGGAGACTTATCTAGAGCATCTGTTTTTTTGTTTTGTTTTGTTCTGTTTTTTGACAGACTGCCTTGCTGTTTTGCTTTGGTTTGTGTTTCTTTTTTTTCTTTGGATCTTTCTGATGTCTTACTGAGGTTCTTTATAACAGGGAAGACTTCTCAGAGCTGCATTAGCATTCTTCCCTAGTCTGTGCCTTTGTGAGTTTATCACTGCTTGAGTGGCAGTTGCTTTTTTGTTGTTTATTTGTGTGTGTATGGGTGGTGGTGGGGGGGGCAGCTGTGAGTTCGTTGTTGTTGTTTTTAGGTGGGGGGGAGGGAGGCTGCTTAAATAGACAGTGATCTTGTTTTGGAACCTGGTATTTAGCCTTGCCTAGGGGTCTAAGGTTTGGTATCTCACAGACCTGTGCCCCAAAGAGATTCTACATATTACAGACCGTTTTCCTGAAAATGGTCTGGGGTATGTGTGGACTTCCTATTCTTCCTAATCTATGTTTTCTTCCTGTGGAGATTGCTGGGAAAGTTACTGAAGGTTACAGAATAATCCTGCCTTCAGTAGCGTAGGATAAGTCTGAAGCCTTCCTGTATGCTTCTCCTGTGCTGGCATCTCTATGTCCAGGCTCTCCTGACTGGGTAAATAGTTTCTTAATAGTTCTTACTCTCTTTGCTCACAGGCCATCTGGTGAGAAGAAGCCTGCAGATTCCAAAGCCATGCCAGACCTCAATGGGTACCAAATCCGGGTGTGAAGAGAGCTGTGCGTTGTGTGCCTGGCTCCACGGACTTCTTGCTGGCCATAATTGGGACCTGAATCCACCTGCAGCAATTCTGGCAAAGGGGATAGGGGAGCAGGAATGGAACAGAGTGCTGGTCTTCCCAGGTACTTCCTAGTGGGCCAGTCCCAGAGCTGGATCCCATGGGTCCCAAAGGGTTCACCTGCCTGTTTCTGGGAGAGGTGTCCATCTTAATTCACTGAAACAAGTATTTTTTTAAAAAGAAATAAAAAGATCTGTACGTTCATGGGAGTGTGCTGCAGGAAGAATAGGAAGTGAGTGGGATCAGTGGACTTGTTATCAAACTTTTGGGTTGACGGCACACAGATGAAGCATCTCGTCAAAAGTACTTCTTCTGTGTCTGCAGAGAAGTCTTGAGTCCATGCAAGGCCCCCAGGGCTGAGGGAGGAGTGATGCTGGCGTGGGATGGCCCCAACGTCTTCTGCAAAAATTCCTGGTTTTGTCATTCTGACCGCTTTGTTTAGCATTGCTCTTTTGAGAGGGCAGAATTTGCTCAGCCTGATTTATTGATCATGCAAGGGCCTCTCATCTGGGGATATCATATCTTGTATGTTTAATCCTGCCTATTTCAATGCGTTTCATTGACTCTGAGGTGGTAGACAGTGGGATGACAATCCTCTTCACCCATGGTGTTGCTGAGGAGCTGTTGCAGTATGTCCTTTTGTGGTAAAGTGGGTCAGGATATGCCCATGCCATCGCCATGTGAAAACAGGCACAGAGATATCAATCGTCCCAGCAGTGGAGGCAGAGGGAGGCAGGGGTTGGTTGGTAGCCTGAACTTTGAGTCATCTCTTCATCAGTCTTCTCTGCTATTGCGAAAGCTTGTGGAAGGCATTTCAGTCACTGAAGTATAAGTTTTAAGAGTGAATAGCTAAAAAAGGATTTAATGAGCTGAACAGGTTTTACAAGCATTTTTCCTTCCCACAAGGGTCTTTCTCCTCCCTCACTAATGTTAGTGCTAGAGTTACAGGCACCTGTTGGGGGGAAACCCTGCTCAAGGAGATTGTAGCTGCTTTCCTACCAGTTCAACCTGGAGTCTCCTGAAAGTTATTCCCCTTCCCAGTCCCAGAGCTGTGCTTGTGTTCTGGCTCTTTGATAGCTGCAGTATTTAACAGCACCACTTACGCTAGCCTTCCCTGAAAGGTTGGGTTGGGCCTCTCTGCCTGGTTACAGCCTTGATTCTTCCTACGCTTCTTTTCACGGAGTGTTGTACTACTGATTAAGCTGTGTAATGCTTGTCAGAAATCGGGAGTGTTGTCAGGCCTCTCTTTGAGGCCTAGGGCATGGAAACTGGGGTTGCCAGCAATCGCAACAGTGTGGCCTTGAAGTGATCTGGATACATGGATCCAGGGGATGCGAAATTTGAGCCTGGGAGTTGGAGTGCCCTGGAAAGAAACGGAGTCTTGTTCTATAACAGCACTGACAAGGAGCTAAACTTTCTGAAATACTAAGCATTTAACTTTGTTAGAACTGGGCTTATGCTTTCCTGTGGACTCATTGGAAACATGATGGAGCTCAGCTCCATCAGTATTTTTTGTTGCAGTATAGCCGTGCCACACTCATATAAGCAGCGCTATTTTGGTGGCAGAGAATGGGCGCTTATCCCCAAACAGATCAGCTGTTCTGTCAAGTTAAAACAGTATTAATCCTTGAAGCACCGCCCACAAGCGATTTCACTCAGGCCTTACAGGTTCCTAATTGTACATCCTTAATTGTGATGTAACTTGCCAGGAGCTATATCCATACCATGCAGTCTGTCCTTCCAAGCTCTCTGTTGTCTGTAGTTTTCTGCTGTGCTGCATGACTAGGAGGACAATCCATAGGGAGGTGGCATAACTTGCTGCTGATCTAAGATAAGTTTATTGCAAAGAAGATGCCTACTTCCATAGTGCAGTACAACACCTGTTCCCTCCCTTGCACTCCAGCTACATGCAACAATTTGAAATTAGATGGCAGTAGCAAGCCAAGCAGCCATTTGAATGCATCCTCTGATCAATTTTGTGGCTGTAAATTAACATATTTAGTGTCTGGATACTTACATTGATGTTACCTGTAAAGGTACCACAGCTAACTGTAAATAATATAGGTGACTTGGAAGCCAAAAACTGCCTTTGCATACTGTTTGCTATACTGTATGCAGTAGACTGAAAGTTCAGGTGCCACTGTGAATCATATAATTAATACAAGCAGCAGTCAGCAAAGGAGACTGAATGTCAGGTTTTATTAAAGCGGATGAAATCCAGAAAAAAAAATAGTCACTTATTTGAAACTAGGATGCATCCTCACCGTGAATTTGGCTGATTATTAAATCGGAGCAATTGAAAAACTCTTGAGAATAATTAGTAGCTTCATACAGAGCACATTCAATAGCTGGACAGACCTGAGCCTTTTTAGCTGGAGAGGGGAAGTGTGGTGGGTGANAAAAAAAAGGGTAACTGAGAGGTCAGCTGCATGCTAATGATGCTTTCTTAAGAGCAGGACAAAAAGGATGCTGAGCAGTGTTGGATCACCAGGGCAGAATGGCTTAAAACAAAATGCTTTGTTTGACCTGGTAATTAAGCACTTTCCTGCAGGATGTAACTGAGGCCAATAGTTTACAAAACCAAAGGAAGTGGATGTTTAAGGAAAGAATGACAGGTAGAGTTCAAAGTCTCTTAATCCTCATCCTCAGCACTCACCACCTGTAGCCAGACAAAAGAATATCCTCTTTTGAGATTTAGTTGCACAATTATCTACATTAGGAGGCATTTAATTCTTTTTATGTATCTGATATTGACAGCTTCTTAAGATGGACACAGGAGCAGACACTGAGCCCTCTACTAGGGTTACTATTTCAAGCCTTCTTCAGTTTCTCTGTGTGGAAGAAGTCTTGCCCCTTTCTGTCTCTGTATCCAGTTTAACAGATGGTGCAAAGAAATGGAAAATGGCCAATTTTCCCCTTCTTGCTCTTGCTTCCCCCCATCTCTGTAACAAGATGAATCACATGAATACAAAGCTTAGCCTCCTTGCTAACAAACAAGATAGCACTCCCCTGTGACACAGAATTAGCGCAATCCAGTTTTATGCCCTAAGAACCTTGTGGGTACAATGAAAAATGAGCCCTGCTTTTGCGCTTCAGCAGTCTCATCCAGCTAGTCTGGCTTCTGGTCTGTCTGCCTTTAACTGTAAGAAAAAAGGCTGGAGGCGAGTCTTTCCCACTTCTGCAGTCTTTAGAGCTGCAGAGAAGGAATGAAAATAAGGAAGTAGGGTGTAATTTGTACTCCACAGTGCCTGCAGAACAAAAAAGATGGCTCTTGAGGAGTCCTATTAATTATTTAATGTCCAATATTAACATGATTGCTCATGTAGCTCTGGGGTGTAAATAGTGGACTATTCAGTAGGTCTCACCTGATGTCTGTTCTGCAGTACAAGTCCTTCTGAACCCTGTGGAAGGGAACTGTGTCCATACACTGAGAATGGACAGACACTGCCTATGTTGTATGTGAAATCTAGGTCAGCTTTGAAAGACTTGAACAAATACTGACCTACTACTAGCAAAACTATTTTAAATGTGATGCAAACCTTGAAATAAAGAGTTCCTCTTTATACTTCTATGTAGACAAGTCCCTTGAGAGCTGGCCAACTGCATTTTTTTTAATGGATAAAAGCATCAGTGAGCAAAACCAAGAACTTTCTGCTATGGTGTCACACTGGTATCAACATATACTGAGAAGTAGGATCGAGTCTCCATCAGCCTGTGACACACTGGCCTTTTTTTTTTTTTTTTTTAACTCTAATGTGATGAGCTAAATGAGTCTTTAGGAACTTAAGGTACATTAGCAAGTGTTTTAGCTGGGAGTGGAGTGCTTTTATTCAGTTGACTATGACTATTTTACCTGTGTGCCACTGTATGGGTCAGTACAGAGTACGCTCGGATGCCTACCAGAATAAATGACTCCAGAACTGTGGTTCAAACATAGTTTGTGTTCATACAGTAGCTGTGTTGCTGTTATCAGATCTGTTTAACATGTTGTTGGTTTTTTTTTATTTTTTTAAGTATTTCAGGTGAAAGCCTTAACCAGGTGCCTGCCCCTGAAGGTGGGCTCACATGTGGTGTTGTATAGACTGAAACATGACTGTCCTCAAAATTGCAGATTTTAAGAAACCATAATGAACAGAAGAATCCTATTGTTGCCAAAGGGCAAGAGCCTGGATTAGATGGGCTTTACCCTGCTCAAGTGGTTCTGGCTAATTACTTCAGGTGTTTGCTTTAACCACTTGATCCTTCTAAGTTAAGTATTTAAAGTGGTCCTGACGATCAGGTGCCAGATGTAAGCAGGGCGTGCCCTGTGTCCCATGCGTACCGTGTGTGTAAGTAGGTGAAATCACACCACGTATTCTAGTGGTTTTACACTGTTGTCCTGTCAACATTAAGATCTGCGTTACGGAGTTTATAACTTAACCTAAGAAAGCAAGTGCTATTCTGGCTTGGTTTTTGCTCTGCCAGAGCAAGGTGGAGATGCTCCCTCTACAGCCAAGCTGAACTCCTTAGGGAATTTAATATTTTTGTCTGTTTTCTGAGCAGGTGTTTACCTGTATCACTACCACTCTGCTTCAGTGGTACCCTGGCCCTGTCTGCTCAAAAGCAACTCAATTTAGGCCCAGAAGGCTACTGAATTCCCCCTGTGATCTCTGCAGAGCAGAGTTTCCCTCCAGGTCAGGGTTGAGATGGTGCTAGTGGGACCAGAGTGGTCCCCTTCCATGCACATCAGTATTCTACTCTAGCACTGATAGGGTGCTGCTCCAAAACCATTTACATCTTTATCACTGGTACAGCTCAGAACTAAGAAATGGAAGGTTTCTTTAAGAATTATATAACGTGTGTCTTTTTGTAATTAATCAGTGTGGTTCTGTGTCTTTATGTAACCAGCACAGAACTCTTATTTAGAGTTAGTTCTTATTGCACTCCCCATAGCCTTCATGTTGATACTTCTTCCTGCTTCCTTTGACACTTAGACAATAAAATTCCCTCTGTACTGCTCTCAGCTTGTGCAGAGAAAACAAGATGTCTGTGCTGTCTTTCTTTCTGATTTAAACTTTCCCTTTGTCAGTCAGTTGAGAAGGCAAAAACACAGCCTCGAGTGATGATATCAGACATTAAGTATAGATGTCCTGTACTTTTACATTATGGAAAAAGGACATGGAAGAACCCTCCTTTTCCATCAAGCATCTGAACAGGTAAGCATGTCTGTACACAAAAAGGCAGTTGCCAGAGAGTAAGAAGTATATATGTGGCTGTGCAGCAAAGGCTAAAACTCATCTTTTCCTTCTGAACTGCCATCTGCCAGGCTGTATGGAAAAAAGTCAGTGGATCAAACAACAAATTTCTGTCTTGAGACAATACTCTAAGGGTTAACACAAGCCTCCACTTGCACTATTCTACTCTTCAACATATGATCCAGCCTCCTTTCCTGGCCAGAAAAGCAATTCTGCTTAAGCACTGTAGTTCAGTGGCCTTCCAGACTAATGACCTCACCAGGACTTCTCAGACAAATGCTGGGTTAATAAAGGACAGTCAGCTGCAAGATTCAGTGTATTCCCCCAGCAAGGGGGATCCAACTTTATTCAGGCTATCATCTTTCAGGCATAACATACCCCCTCTCTCTAGGGGAATGAGTAATAGCTGGGACCATGGCCAGGATGTAGGCAAGCAAGCTTACAGCATATGCAACTGCAGAGGAAAGGAATAAACATCCCCTACCCTGTCACTCCAAAGAGTATGGCACATGCAGTCATCCCTCTTAGCCAAGTTAATTATACAAACAATTTCTGTCTTGAGGGAAAGTAATTGCACAGTATGTAGTAGGCGGTATGAAGGGACAAAATAAAATAGTCACATCATAAGACTTTAAGGTCTGTGCTCAGGCCCAGAAGATAACACTAGACTTCAGCAGCAGAAGGCAGCTTCTTGCTCCATGTTCTCCTATTATCGATCTTTAAGAATTTAACATTAGCAAAAAAGAATGAAGTGCTGTGACTTCTATAAAACTATTTCAAATGCTTGTTTGAAAACACCCTCTGCCCCATGTCTTACAGATTTCACTAAAAATCGGGTAATTCCTGAAAACCCTGTAGACATATGGGTCAGGTTGCTTGCTAGACAAAGGAGTGAAAAAGGCAGAACAACGACTTGGTTACAGCTGAGATTAAAATAATAAGACTTTCTGCTCACTCTTAGGTCAGGCTTTCCCCCTGATACTGACAGTTCCTGCAATTCTAGGTTTTTAAGTCAGTTAGAGATTACACTACGTGGACCTTAGTGAAAAACCTTTGTTGGGGAAAAGATACACAGCTCAGTTAAGCAGTAATTAAAAAAAAGAAAATGTCAACTACTATGCTGAGAAGACCTAGACTGCAAAACTTAAAGCTCACATGCACAGAAGCATACAGAAATCCATTTGTGAGGAAGTGGGACTGAGCCTTAAGAGCACCATCCGTGCAGGGACTGCAGAATTATGGAAAGCAAAGGCACATGACATGCTGTAGATAGCAGTCCCTTAAGAGACTTCAGTTAACTCAGTTAAGTTGTCTTTCCTGATTTATATTTTTATTTTGACAGTGACTTCCATGCTAACTCCAACCTCGCTTTATTATTTTTTTTTTTTGGAGGGCCGGGGGAGGAGAGTAGCTTTAGGAGAACCACTGCATTCAACTCCCAGTGCAGGAGCAGTACCTGAAAGTGGCCAGTAACTGAACAAACTTAACACTGCCGTAGAAAGCTTTTCATCTGAGAAGAAGAAAAAACAACGCAGACTGAAAAAATAAGTAACATTGCTAAGGCTTGATGTCAAGTCTTTTTTGTGTATAAAAGGAAAGACTGCATGGAACAAATGCATCTTTTGCTGTAGCACATGCCAGCTTCCAATCCAATCTTTCACCTATTTGCCACCTCAGCACCTTGAAAATCGCTGTGTTTGTCTAACCAAAGTTAGGAAAAGTTTTCCAGCTCCACTATACAGCATTCCTATTCCCTCAGAGCACAAGAATGTGCAGGCTATATCTGAAGTAAATAAATAAAAGGGAAAAGAGCTTCAAGACTAGAATGAATTGTCAGTGGAAGCTGGCAGATAACTTGCCTTAACGGGAGAAGGCAAACTTGCACAACTGACAAAAGGAAAGAGCTTGAGGCCTACCAGGCATCTATGTTATCAGTGTAGCAGGTGAGTCCTCTACAGCAGCTCTGTATCACACTTTGAAACACGATGCAGTACCTCCAATGGCAGTGATCATCCACCTTGTGCATCTCAATGTGACAGAGCTATGAAAAGCACTACAGCCCAGGCAGCTACAGTCTGGTAAGGAGGAGGTCACAGACAGCAATTCAATTAACTTGCACAACGGGAAGCCTACTGAAAGGAGATGGTATCCCACAAAGGCTTGTACCTCCTCCTTTAGATGAGCCACAAAAAGGCTTCATCTGCATTTGCATGAACCCTGGATGTTTACAAAGTCCTAACAGAACATTCAGCAAACATTCATTAGTAAGGTGTTAACAATGGGAGGAGAAATTGCACTCTAGCAGAGCCCTGATCTGCACACTGTTTGCTAAGAACATCACTCTCAAAAATCGTTAGGGGCAGGACACATACCTTGATCTGCTCTTAAAGGAGTATCTCTGAGATGCACAATTTTTCTCAGAGCCTGTAACAGACTCTAGAGAAGAGGAACTATGGTCCTCTGTTCTTCTGTGCTTCACAAAGCAGGTGGCATACAGGGCACTAACAGTAAATCTTGAAATTTTTTGTTTTTATTTAACAGGAGTTATTCCTATCTAAGTGTTGGTTTCAGAGTTCCCATCCCTCCCACTTAACTCTTCAGAGATGAGGGGTGGGGAACCCACTATCTTATGGCTTGACGGTATTAAAATGTTGAGTTTACAGTACAACTTAGCCCTAAAGAATTCACCCATAGCTTCAAAGTGAAGAAATATAGCTGCAGAAAAAATAAATATCAGTAACTTAGAAAGATAATTGGATCTGGCAGTCATGGGAAAACAGGTGCTGGAGAGATACCTCATAAGGAAAAGGCATAGAGAAGGAAGACCTCGAGCAACAGCCAAGGTTCATTTATTGACAAAAGGATTAGAAAATAGAGCAATTATACTATTTACCACTCCTCCCATCCCATATATTTTGGACAACTGATTATAAAGGGCATCCTTCTGAAGTGATGAACTTATGACTCTGAGAAAGTGAAAGAACTTGGACTTCCATCCAAATGGTGTAATTAAATACAGCCTAGCAGCTGTGGTGCAATTTAAGCTGTTGTCTAGCTAAGATACTTTGTCAAATCTGTGTTTGCCTCTACAGCTGCATGTTCCTGCAGCTTGGGAGACTGATTACAGGGTACATATGCATGCTGCCAGTCATCTCTGGCATCCCTTTCCCTAAGTACCAATCTCCCTGAGCTCTACATCACTACTGAGAAGATGATGTAGATGATCCCTCTGCGACACCTTCTCATTCTGACTGTAGTAGATATTTCTGTTCATAACCATTTACAAGTGTCTCTGTAATTTATCAGAAAGCTATGTTAATCACAAATAGTCACGCATTTAGGTCAGGAACAACTGTTAAGAGCTACATCTGGAATCTTAATTCTGCTTCCCATCACTAGTTGCTCATTACCACAGTCTCTTATTATATCACTATGTGATATTCTCAAAGCATCAGAGAATGCATTATTTTCCCCTACAACTATTAAATAGCTGCCGCATTAGTGGCAGGGACTATTTCCACCCATGCCACCCACAAACTCCCCCTACAGTCTCCAACAGCCAGAGGCACTCACAGGTCTCCTGATCCATTTGATATTAACTCTGAATTGCTCTAGAACAGGTATTTTTCTTTCCTCAAACAGGTCAAGTCTATAGGGGTCTACACCAGAGCTTCAGGGACAGTGATCAACACAACCACAGCAACCAACTCCAATGGTCCTGCATTTCTGCAACAGCTTCACCTACGAATGCCCAAGGAAACATATGTGAGCCAAAGCTTTGGGAGCTGCAAGACTCTCAGTGAGCTTTCTAACCTTCAGAAAGAAGAATCAGAAGATTTGCAGGCATTGTCCTGGGGTTTCTAAGCACATGACTCTATATCCACAGTGTTCAGCAATTTAACAATTCCAAGTCCATACCATACAATTTCATATATTGAAAAAGAAAGTGTTAGACTGACCTGTGAAACAGATTTTCCAGCAAAATATAGCTGGAATATTAAAACCTCCCTGAAAGATGCCTTCGTGCAAGTTACCCAAAAGAAAAGTCAAGTCTTTGGTTTAAATGACATGGAGGAAGCACTTCAAATGCTCAAGCACAGCTCCTGCGCCCACATCACAGGACCGGCAGGGTGCTTGGGCAACCAGCTCATCTGACAGTGTACTGTGCACATGGGGCAGAGGGTCAGCAGGACTGCTTTCTCTCCTCTCTCTCTCACACACACATACACACACACACACTCTCATCCTTCGTTACCTGACCATCAGACCGGGCCAGCAGTTACAACCAAAGCAGACAAAGTTTTAAGTGACAGCACTATGTGTCACAGGGTTTTTTTGTTCTGCTTTCGATTGGTTGTTCTTAAACGTTCAGTGTCTTCCAAGTTTCCCTCTACAATGTTACCAGCTGGTGGGAGTTATCTGCAACCAGGCTGCTTTCTGGCAACCTGCAAACAGCCTGGCAGAAAAATAAAGCTCTCAGTTGCACAGATTTCCCCTTCCTCCCCTCCTTTCACAAATAAAACCAATTACAAAATACGAGTTGGAATACTTGCACAAATTAGTGCAACTCTCAGAAAAGCATCCACAGAAACACACAGCTCTGCATCCCTCCCCAGGTACAAACACACCAGTGCTACACCAGAGCCACTACCTGCGAAACTTAGGGCGAACAAAGCTGCAAACTTATTCACCCCCAGATTTCTGTTCACTTGTACAGATTCCTGTACATGTTACCCCAGCTGGTGTAGCCAAAGCCATTCACACATCACCAGGCAAATACCACACCATGTGGCAGGGGCAGGAAGGGGATAGGCAGTTCTTACACAGTCATATGGGGACAGAACACAGCCCCCACCCCTTGTTTCTGTACAGTTTACAGAAATAAGCTGTAAAGGATCAGCAGTATTTGGGGTTTTTTTGGAAGAAGGGGAACAGTTCCTGAATGCAACCCATTTTGCAAGACAACCCCTAATGCTGAACAGACCACCTCTAGGATTTGAGGATGTGATAGGAGACAACAGCTAGACCCACTTCTTCCCTCTCCTCATCCTTCATTACTACTACCTTATATAGCTAATTCATGGTCTCCTCTTTCATATCCCAGCCAGAAAAGCCTTGTTGAGCAAGTCCTCAAAGGGTTCAGCTGCCAGGAGCACAAGGTGCTGCAGTTACTTTGTGTTTTTTCTTACATTAGAAAAACTTTATTTTTCAATAAAGAAAGTAACATTTAAAATATGAAATCCCCCAGTGTAACACAAAAAGAGGGAATGATATCTCAAGTCTTCTCATTCCCTCTCACAAAAACCTGACTGAGGCAGGATGAGATTTCCCTGCCCCATTTGTGAACAGAAAGTTAGAAATGTTTCTGTCAATATTGCTCCCATCTCTCACAGCAAAACTGAGCACCAGAAGTCATGCTGAGCTTGGGAACCTGCCCTCGAACAGGTACAGTTCTGTTGGTTTTGTACCGTCCAAGCCACTGCTGAGAAAACTATACTAATGGGACATAAAAAGTACACTGGGATCCAAGTGACTGACAATCTGCCTCCAAGGACACAGCCTTCCCCTCCCTCCCAACGTCTGTTAAGAGGCAGAAGTCAGTCCTATGGGTTCTACCTACCCAAGCACGGCTAGCTCCGAAGGCGGTAGCCTGGCGCAGCAGGATGCTGCAGGTTGGCTATCTGTCCCCTGAGAGGCCAAACAGAATAGGGAAGACACAGAGAAAGAGTAGGGCAAATGAGAATCTCTTCAGCTCTTCCATTTGATAGCTCTGCTTCCTCTAACACACATTCCACACATTCTCTTTCAGCTCTTTGGGGAGCTCCCAGAGCTATAGACTTCTGGGGTTGTTATGCCTTACAGGACAATCTTCTTCATCTGACATTCACTGGGATGATCTTAAATCTTCTCCCTACAAGTTCTCTAGGAACCATTCCGAGACTGCCAGAGAGGAAGGGAGCCTTCCCCAAGGCCTCTAGGCTTTTGCTGTGGTTCTAGAGCTCCTGCGGGTGGTTCTGTAGAACCCCTGGCTCCATTCCTAGCAATCCCCTTTCCTGGTCCATTAGACACATTAGGGAGCTTCTTGTTGAAAGGGCTCAACTACACAAACTCTTCTGCCAGCAACACAGTCCTTATAATTATTAAGTAAAAGCAATTTCTAAGCAGCTAGCAGAGCTACTGCTCTCAAAGGCAACACCACTAGTTCCCAAAGGACCATGCTTCATAAACTATCACTCAGAAATTAAAAGAAACATTGTTTTGGTGTGAAAGAATATTGGTGTATGCATGCCCTGCTGCTTGGTAGCAACGAACTGACCAAAAGTGGACAGCATTGCCTCTCTATTTCCCTGGTCCTTGAAGATCTCACCACAGGACAAATAAACATGGGAGTGAGGTTGATTCCTGCAGCACTAAAACATCTGCTAAATGAAGCTGTGGAACAAGGATCCCTTTAAGAGATGACAATGCCTGAACATAACTGGAAGTCCACCAGGAGCACAGTTCAGGTTTGCAGAGACCCACACAATACCAACACAGGAAGGGCTCCAACTCTCTCATCCCTGCTTTTTATGAGGGTGTGAGGGGAGAAAAGGAGTCTTAGGGCATAACAAAGAGAAGAGTTTTCTTGCAAGCAGGTTGTGCATCCAGAGCCTGAAACTGCTGTATTCAGAACAGCTTTTCTTTAGGGAAAGGGGACCAACACTAACCCTCTCTGAGGCTGGAGACCTCCAAGCCAAAGCTAGCCAGCAGGCAGAGATGATCAGATGAACAAAAAGGATTTGGTAAGCCATTTGCCATCAACAGGACATCTTCAGAGAGAAGGGAAAGGCGGCCAAGCAGCTTCAGGACTCCATCCCGGTACAGCCTGCGACCTGACAAAGTGGAAAGAAACATCAGCTGGAGACCGGTGCTGTCGATTAACTCTATAGACTTGTAGAGGGATGCTTGTCGATGGTTTCTGATCCTTTCCCTGATGAAGGAAGACAGCCTGCACAAACACTGCATGCACTTTTGAGACTAGATATGAAAGCAATGAGCATCCTATAAAACTGCAGTTCAATGGTTTCATATGCTTGCAGGTACAAGAATCAAGTATATGCTAAATTCACCAGGCAGTTGCTTACAGTGGAATGAAAGGAGCTTCCCTTAAGTCCTAGAGATAGCTTCAGATTTTCCCTTGAGGAGGAACTCATCCCTTCACTCCTCACCTCCTCCTCAAAGTTGACTCTGACATGATCCAAACCAGCTCAAAGGCAGTTCCTAGATGCATTTACATGCAGTCTGTCATCAGCCTAACTCCTGTTTCAGGTAGTAGAGAGGTATTCTCCTTGTAACAAGAGTCACCTCCTTCTAAGGAGTGCATGGCCTCAGACCAGAAGTCCAAGCCTTGAACTTAGGACTCGGCACTGCCTGTTACCAGGAGAACAGGTAGATACTTAAGACAAGGGAAGCAGAATGCATTCTGTTCTGGCTTCCTCAGAAGTCCACACAAACCTCATCTGAGCAGCTTCACTGTTTCCATGGCAAAGACAAATACTGTCTTCTCATGATACCCGAGCAAATGTTGCTTCCACTTTGTGCATCACTTCAGTCAAAGTCACACCCTGTAGATCTACCCCAGACCAACAAAATGCTCTGCCCAACACAGAGCTGCACCGTTATACCTTGCAGCCCTCTCCCAACACCACAGGGATAATCCCTGCATTGCCACACTCACCCCCTCTGTTCCCATTCTCCACAGGCTCTGCCGAGTAGAAGATATAATCAACGGTGGCACCAAGTCCCATGGGCATGGTTGTGACCTCCGGGCGCCCCCTCTGTGGCAGGAAGTGGCTGTAGACAGAGGTCAGGTTGAGGCCATGCTGGATAATGCCTGAAGACCTGCACATGAACAGCAAGAATTTATCAAGAAAGGAAAGAGAATGATGCAGTGTTCAGTGTTGCAGTCACAGATGAAGTTGGATGTTCCTTCGCTAATGCAACTCTCCAAACTATTTCTGTGTTTGTGAACACATACAAAAAGACAGTTTTTCTGAATTATTCATTCCCTTTGCACTGAAGACAAAGCAGACTATGAACTCACCTTGTCTCCAATACCCTGTCCTGTCTATGCCCTTCATTCTTGAAGTCACGAAGCCAATGCTGACAGGACAGTGCCCAGTTGCTGGGACAACACTGGGTGGATCTGGCTGTTCCAGATAGCCCTCCTTACTCTATTCTACCCAGACATTTATTTCAGTCTTTATTTTAGCCAGATTAGCAGTGCTGAGGAAAATGAGACAGGGTTTGAAGAGCGCAGCCACTGAAGGTGCACCAACTCACCTTGGGATGAATGGCTGGAGATCAGGGTCATTCACTATGGCAGCACGCTTGGGCCAGTATGCAGGGCGGTCTGCAAAGGAGCAGAGAGATTCCAGACAGACCTACACAGATACTGGAAGAGGCTGCTCATCCCAAGTCTGAGAAGCTTCTCCTGAGACCAAACAAACCCTTTTGACCAAGAAGAGCAAATAACTTCTAGTCAAAGGCACCTTAAAGAAAAATATTCAAAGGAAACCCCAGCTCTAAGACCAACAGGAACATCCTGAGAGCAGATCACTGCAAACAACTGAGAAGTCACATTCTGTCCTATTAAGGACATGTCCTTAAAGCATTTAATACCATCAAACCCCAGGGTAGTTCAACTTTTACTCTCAAAGAAAGTTCATTTGCCTTAGCCTACAGCTTACACAAAGGGCAGCTAGAAAGGCAGAACAGAAACAGAGAGCAGAACCAGTTATGCCACAAAGCCCAGGGTTGAGGCAGTGTCTGCTGGATACCAGCATCCAGAGTCATCTGTGTTGCAGCCATTGTGACGTGATGGTCCTCAGGTTTGTTCTACTGCAAAAAAATCTTGAAGTGGTGAAAAAAAAAATGCCTTTGTCAGAAACAGCTTCCAAAAGAGCCTGAGTCTTGGTGCATTTTAAAGAACACTGTCAATACTATAAGACTTGCTATGTGAGGGCAGTAAGACTGTACTCTGAATTCCTGTGGAATCCATTACTAATCACACAGCCACAAAATGCTACCCTTCTGTCTTCACCTTTAATCAACAGGCATCACCTCCAACTCAGTTTTTCATCAAAATCCAGCTTGGAGAGTCATAAGCTGAAAAATAACTCATTAATACCTGGTTTAGCATCTGTCACACCTTCCAAGAGGACTAGCTGTGGTGGGCGTTCACAGGCAACATCGCAAAAATGGAACTGGAGCAGGAAGTCCCGGCTGTACTTACGTCTGCCTGCAGACAGAAATACATTTTAAAGGAATAAAATGTCTGCAGCAAAGTCACATCTACAGGGACATCTACATACTGTTTAGACCTCTTTTGTTTGAGAGAGATTTTCATGCTCAAGCACCCTTATACCATGAGAATGGGAATCACTTAATAACCTAAACGTAGAACAGAGCAGATACATCAGTACAGAAGAACAAATCACAGTTACTGCTATTCCCTTAGCTAATGCATCTGTCATGGTCAGCACCTTGATTAGACAAATTAAGAATGTCCCCTCTGAAACTCTGCAAGTTCAAGGGACTTTTAAGCAGATCAGCTAGCTTGCAATTTGAGGAAACTCAAGTCTGCCTAAAAAGAACGGTTCTGCAGATCAGGATGAATACAAGTTTTACAATCAAGCTTCCAACAAAAGCTACTTAGCATGGGCTCCTTTCTTTGAATCCTCTCTAGAAACAATAAGGGACAGTTATTGTTTTAAAGTGGGCTCTTGGCAATGATTTCCCAATCCTAGTGTGCAAACACTGCCCAAAACTGCTCCTACAAATACATGCAGCTGAAAGCTGTGGCTGCTGAACATCGTTTACAATTGCACAAAAGCTTAAGTGTGGGAATATGAAAGAGGTATGTAGAGCAATAGTTACTTGTGAGGGACCATTCAGCTGCTGACTAGAGAAAGAAGACGCCAGAAATTGAGCTACAATGATAGACTCCAGAAAAATTAAATTTAATTCATGTACCAAGGAAAAGGATAGAAGAAGAGAATCGTTGCTTACTGCCTCATGCAACACATGCCTCAGCTACTCAGAGAGACAGCAAGGCCCACAAACTCCCCATCCTTAGCAAACTCATGTTCTCAGTGCACACTGGAGCTCACCCGGTTTCTTTGGCTGGCACAGAGTGACATACTGGCAGTTGTCCGTTACACCCAGTGAGCATGGCCACAGTGGGGCCAGCAGTTTCCGTGAATGCAACTGTTGGGAAAAGTCCTCCTGACCAGACACCTGCAAGGAGGCCAGAAACAGGAGAGGAAATGTCAGTAACACATAGCAGAACTTTTGCAAATTGCAAGCTATAGATCATATATGTATACATGCTCACCAAGAGCAAAACAGGAGAATGCCCTCATAAAAAGACATGAAATAAGCCATTTAGAATATAGTGCAGATACTATAAACCTTCTGCTGTGGAGGATGGATACAATTAACTAAAAGTCACCTGACAGAATACACTTTGCGGACATCCATTATTGAACTGATGATTTAGCTTGAAAGCCAATAACACATTTGAGTACAGATACACATTAACAGGGAACCACAAGAAGAGTCTAGCAGAGGTGCCCATTGCATGGGCAAAGCTGTTTTCACGTCAAACACCTACATAAAATTTCAGTATGTCTTGGTGGAGTTGTACTCCCCTGCACTTCCAGTCACCCAGGCACAAAAATTCCATAGCAGGGGAGAACCAGGACCTGAAATTAAGTGTCCGCCTCAAGAGAAACCAAAAAAGCAGAGTTGGAAACAACATGCACGCATTTGTCTGCTTCTTTCCTCAGCAGTGCTGGAGACACTGGAGATGAGTCCTGAATAACTAAATTTAATATTGAGACTATTTTCTCATGAGAGAAAAAATACAGCCATGCATTCCTCCAGCAGCACGCAGCAAAGAGCTACGCAATCCCAGCTCAGGCTGGCACCTACCTTCCAGGCTGGCATCCCATTGTAGGAAAGCTGACCATTCCGGATGAATTTGTAAAGTGGAGAATCAGGTACAGAGTTCAAGTCTCCACACAAGATGACAGGATAGTAGCTGCCTTCAGGAGTTTTTGCTATCTTGTCGATCTCTGCTAGGAGCAAGGCCATCTGGGCAAGTTTGATATCTCCCCGCCGGGGATTGAACAACACATGAGTGTTGGCCACGCACAGAGGGCTGACTGCCTTCAGACCTAGGTCCTCTGGGAGCAGAGGCTGTAGCAGCAGCACCAAGCCCACGTTATCCCGATTGAGCACGTCCAGGCCAGGACGGAAATACTCTATGGGGCTGACGCTGATCAGCTGAAACCTGCTTTGCTTATAGCACACTGCACAGCCATCGGTCTTCCTCCCAGTCCTCCGTTTATAGAAGCATGCAAAGCCTGAAAAGAAACCATCACCCATTAAAAAGCTTATTTGGCCACCTTCAGGCTCTCCCCCCATTACTGGAGAGTTCAGCAAGTCTATGTAGCAGAAGAGGTTCCCACTACATTTTGGGAGAATGCAATTCAATCTGGGAGACCTGTCCAGAAGGATGATTTTTCCAAACCCTATGCAATCCTACCTTGCTAATTTTCAGACTGTTTTCTACAACAGAACTGGGCTATAACTACAAAAATCAGCCATCACTGGCCAATAAGCAATGATGGGGCACATAAAAGAGGAGTCTTTTCTCTCTCTTTGTCCTTCTAGGGCCCTCTCAGTTTTGCTACTCTGACCTGTCAAATAGGAGAAAGATCAATTACAAAAGAAAGGGTAAAGCTCCAGGCAGACAGTCCAGAAGTAGGGCCAGAAGCTACTCAAAGAAAAAGGAAGAAGAGTTCTATCAAGACCGAGTGCTTTGAAGACATTAAGCAGGAAGAACGGCTTGGCCAGTCCTGTGAGCTGGAGGTACAGACACACAAATGCAGGACGTACCCATCTTTTTGAACGTTGGTTCCAGCTGCTCCCAGTAATGGTTCTCTTGCACCTCCTGGAGACACAGAACCTGGAAGGAAGGCAGAGACCTCACTCGCTCCACCAGTATTTGCCAGTTACCTTGTTTTGGGGAAGGAAGGAAGGAAGTGCAAAAGTGCACTCACATACTAACCCTGCAAACAGAAAGGCCATCACTGCAAGTCTGTCCTGTACTTCCCAGCTAGAGAGTGACAACTTTTGAGGTCACATTAGCTTATCATTCAGTTATCCAGTGATGAGGCAAAAGATCCTTCATCACGCCAAGAGGGCTCAAGGAATATAGAAAGTCATGAAGTCCTCTCCTATGCAGGCTTCACCTCCTGTGCTGCCTTGTAAGCTTGGCCCTTCCCCCAAAAAACACATTACCTCTTCTTCTTCCACTTCTGCTGTTTATGAAGTTAACCCCTGCTTTCTAAGTATTACTAGTTGCTAAAGAAACACAATCAAAACAAATAGACAAAAAATATATATATATACACTCAAGGCCTCAAATAGTCCCAGAGGAATCAGCACTGAGTTATCAAGCAAGCAGTATCTTCCTAAGACTTCCCCCACCCCTTTTAAACAAACAAACAAACATGGTGTTAGATCAAACAAGAAATTCAAATTCTGGTGATACCGATGTGGAAGAGGCTCAGTCATACTCACATCAGGATCCCAGTGCTGGATCTCCTGCAAAAGATTTGGAAGGCGGTAGTCCCAGTTCAGGATGTCTGGATGACAGTGTAGGTAAAGATCAAGGCCCTGTTCCACCAGATCCTGGGCAAGGATGTTGTAAGACATGACTCGAAATTCAAAGAGAGGAGTGTTTTTTGAAACCTGCTCTAGCTCACAAGGCTGGACAGAAAGATCCTCCCAGTCTCTCCATAAAATCTCTATATGCAAGAGACAAAAAAAGCCAAATTACAGCCATGCTGGGTACCCTCCTGACACTTTTGTTTCCCTGGGACCCAGAATATAGCCAATCTCATTCTCTAAGCTAGGGTGTTTGAGCCTCTGAGCAAACCCTCACCCACTCTGGGTTTTGGGTGCTTTGTTTGGATTCCTTTGGATAGCTGTCAACAAGGACAGGATAACAGAGGACCAGAGTTGAGCATACTGAAACATGCAACTAGCTTTTGGGTGCCTTCTATACTTTTGAGGCACAGTTCCTGGGAAACTAACATATCAATACCCAGACAGTCTAATAGCACAGAGACTACTAGCTGAGACCAGCCCTCCCTCAGCAAAAACTCACTTCATAGCTTTCACTAGCAGACCTTATCAATTCTGTATGAACTGATACAATCAATGTGTTACAAATAGAAAGCCCAGACCTACGCTCCTTACCCAGACACAAAAACCTAACCAGGTTCCCTACAAACACAAATTCCAAACTAAACATTAAATTCAGAGCTGTTGCCACTGACCGTGATAGGGTACCTCCACCGGGAGAGGACAAAATTGTACCGCATCCTGAATGGGCCAGGAAGGGGGCTCCGTTGGCACTGTCTCTGCACCACGTGCTAAACTCCAAGCCAGCACAGCTGGGTCTTCATTCTGCCCTTCCACACCGATAGTGGCACAGCCAGCTATCAGGTGATCCGTCTGTGGAACCACAGCCGCCCAAGGAGTGCTGCCTAACACAGCCACTGTTTCCTCCTCTGGTAATTTTTCCAGTTTAGTCACTGCATGATCTTGTGGTTCTGAAGAAGCCAAGGCACATAGCTCCGTGAGCTGCGGACCGGCACACCACGTGACTTCTGGAGCCGAATTCAGGTCGCTAAGGCTACTCATCAATAGCTCTGAACCTTCTAACCAGTCACTAGTGAGTGCAGCTGATACTTTCCCCACTGCTGGAGCACTCTCACTGGCTGGCAAATTCCCTGCTCCTTCCTCCAGCCACTGCTGGAGCAGGGCTTCTTGCTCTTCTTGGACCGACCTTCCTCTGGTTGCAGCAAAGATGCCGTCTATCTGGGTGGACGTGCTCTTCGCCAGAAGCACATTCTTTCGACAGGTAAAGAAAGCATCTGCCATTAAAAAAAAAAAAAACATAATACAGATGAAAAGTCTTTCTCACTTTTTTTTTCCAATGCATTTGCTGTAACTCAGTGCAATACAACCATTCAGGATGACAACCCAAATGACTTCTCTGAAGAAAAACAGTTACTGTCTGAATAACTTACCCTGCCTCTTAATGCCAGGCCACAGTCCAATTCTAGTAACATTAGTCAAAGTCAATCTGCCATTACAGCACAACAATGGCTTTACCAATTCTAGAGAATGCATTTCTAACCCGTGCAGCCCCACAGCCAGTCAGCCAAGTTAAAAGGTGCTGTGGAAATTGTATCTGCTCTCAACAATGCATCTGAAGGCACAGTCTGTAGAAGTTAGCTGATGGGGTGCATGGGTTATGAAGCCAAGCTCTTGTAGATGACCACTTGGAGCAAGTTTCTTACCAGGGATTCAGTAAAAATGTAGTGCCCAGGCTAGAGGACTGAAAACAGTTACATATCATATGAATGTGCTATAAAAGGAAAACTGTCTGTAATAAAGAAAATTTAAAAAATAAGTTAGAAAAATAAAGAAGCAGAGGGACAGACATGAACAACTAAAACCCTTATTAGAGAGAATATACGCACAGAAGGAGTCCTGATAAGAACTTAAAAACACCTGATGACTGATATCTGTGATAAAAGAAAAAAAAATCCGCTGTTCACATAACACTTCTGAATACACTAATACTGGTGTACAGTAGAAAAAGACAGGGACTCTTTTCACTTGTACTGACATCAAAGAGAGCACTGATCTCTTGCTATGAATTGTATACTAGTCCCTACTGTCAACTAGCAATTTCTGCCATCTACAAATCACTTTTTTTCTGCTGTATGCAGACTGTCTGCAACAGTCAGTCACCCAGAGCAGTAACATACGGGGGTCAGCAATATCTCTGCATGCTTTTACTGGTATCTTCTGTGTCAAAGCTTTCTGTGTCACTGAGAACCACGTTCCTCTGTAGTTTTGCAACGAGGTTCACGGATGTCAGAAACCCCATCGCGGTGTTGTACACATCGCTAGCCAGACGCGGCTGTTACAAGCGCTGAGCTGTACAGTCAGCCAGCTGCTCGCCGTGACCCCAGCGCGCCAGCGGCGGCCACAGCTGTGAGAACGGGCTCGGCCGGGAGGGCGGCTCCACCTCAGCGCAGGCAGCAGGGGCTGCGAGCAGCAGCAGGATCTGGGAGCCAGGCGAAACCTCCATGCACGCAGACCGAGAGGCCACCCGAGTGTGCTTTAGGAGTAACAGAAGCAGACCGTCTCCAAGGGTCTCCCCCAAACCCGCAGCTCTGAGGCAAACCGCTCGGGGCCTCCCAGCACAAAACCTGCCGTTTCACTACGACAGTCGGGAGCCGTCTCCAAAATCCGCCCCCGCAGCGCTGCACGCGTGGCGAGCGGCACCGCGCCGGCAGGAGCGCGCCTGCTGCTACCTCAGAGCGCGGCTCCAGGCGGCCGAGCTGCCCCCTCTCCACACCGGGGGGCCCCCACTGGGGAGGCGACCACGCAGGGCCGCTGCCAGGCCCCCTCCGGCGGCACAGCGCGGCCCGCGGCCCCCGCCGCCCGCTCCCTGCCGCGGCCGGAGGGGAG
>VXAA01000828.1:1106291-1134132 GCA_013399115.1 Anseranas semipalmata | reverse complement strand
CGGGCCCGGCCCTCGCTGTACGCCGCGCCGCGGCCTCTCCCCCCCGCCACGGGCCGGGGCAGGTCTGTGGGATGGCCCCAGCGGGGTGGCCCCGGCCGGGGTGGGGCCGGGGCTGGGGCCTGGCTCCGCGCCTGGCCTGGCTCGGCGGTGGCACTGAAGGCAGGTGAGGGCGGCTTGCTGACCCCGCCGCCCCGGAAGGCGCTGGCAAGCAAAAGGTTTTGCTGTCCGTTCCTCACAAGCCCGGAAAAGTAATAATCCCCTGGAAAGGCACCAAATAAAATCCCATTTGCTCCTGAACAGTTAATTACTACACCGCATTACAGGTTTTGCAAACCTGTCATCAGGATAGTCAAGATTTTGCAGAGGACTGTCTACATGGACAAACCTCATTGGAAATGGATTAAATCAACAGTGCAGGAGCACGTTCTTCAGTGTTTTGCTAACAGCTTATCACAGTTCTGCAAAACCACATGGTCTCATCCATCTGTGAGCATGCTGTGAGCACCTTTAGAAGTTGAGGCCTGTCGCATGTTGCAACTGGACAGTTTTAGGTGAAAGGAGAAGTTCTACTTGAAGTCCATATTTTTAATCTTTTGCTTCATTCCACATTTGACTGTGCACAACATCCAAAGGCAAACAGATCAAACTGAGCACCACTGCAGCTCTTTACACCAAATACACACTTTTAATGTATTATAATTACATACAAAATTGTAAAAGCTAACTCAGCTGAACTGCAATAATCTTTAAAATCACGCTTGTCATCTGCTAGGGAGTGTTTTAAACCTATACCCACAATGCTTACTCTCTCACTTACTAGAAGTTGATTTCTGCTTCAGGTTAAAAGCTTCTAATATTTCCAGATAAATACTTTGTGCCGCCCCTGGTGTTTCCCCTCCTTCTTGGGAAAGACACCCAACACATGTCTGGAGGGTGATCTCAGAAGCCTTCTTCCAAACTCTTTTAAAGATGGGATCTTGCAATGAATTCAACAAGACTCATGTCATCTCTGCCTGCTGTGCTGGCCAGTGCTGCCAACTGTGCCCTTGATGGTCACCAGCTGTTGTCTCTCCAGTTATCCTTAGACAAAACATTTTCTGAGGGGTGACCTGTCTCTTACTCTATTTGTGTATTCTGATCAGCACAACAGGTGTCTATGGCTAGGACCTGAGCTAATGTTATTACGTATGTAAGTATTAATCCAGCCAATGTCATTCTAAAATCTGCAGCTATAAAACCCCACAGATTGTTGTTAGCAAGAAGTACACCAACTGTGGCAATGCACTACTCTGTGAAGTATTTTCAAAGCGATAAGGCAATACGGTGTCTTTTTCAAATTGGCAAAGCATAGTTTCCAATACCTGCATCCAGAGTTTTACGTGGATCACAGTGCAGTGGCACTTTCTTATTTCTGCTTCTTTGAGTTAGGACCAGATGTGTCACTGAGGGGGAAATTGAGGCACGGAGGCAGTGACCTGTCTCAAAACCTACAGATACCTCTGTCTCTGGACTGTGGTCTCCCGTATCCTGCTGCAGAAAGCAAACCTCTGGAAACCATCATTGGTGTCTGCCTAAGGCAGAGGATGTTCCCCTGAGGAAGGATCTGCGACAGCAAGGGCTAGTGACCAGGGAATTTAAAACAAAGCTGTTCTTTGAAAGGAAAGATCAAAGAAAGCATCTTAAGGCCCAGCCCAGCCCACATCAGTCTAATCAGACTGGAATGGGAGAAGAACGTTGGCCAGAACCACAGACAAGCATCTCGACAGCCACTGTTATTTGGCCTATGCTAGAGAAAAATATTTACAAACTTTGGCAATAAAATCAAAGCTGACAGTGGTCATCTGCTTTGGGGTCAAACCTTCCACTGGTTTATGCAGCATATTTTGTTCTATATGCAAATATAACCCTATCTTGGCCTCTAATGACTGGACTAGCTGGGAGGTGTATGTAGAACCTAGGGAAATAAAAATGCTAAAAATACCCTATCCTTGGGGAAATGGACTAAGTGTATGTATCAGTTCTGCTCAACCTTTATCAGAAAGCCTCTTGTGTTACAATTTTAGCCCCTTAGGAAAGGTTACAGAGTCCTCAGCGTAAGTAGTGTAAAACAATAAGCGCTGAGCCAATTTTGGCACCAACATTAGCTGGTGGGATGAATGAATGCTTGATTTGAGGCTATATTAAGTGCTGACATGTTTACAAGCCACACTTTGTTGCAGAATATACAGGGGAAATGGCAGTAGAGAAGTCTGAATGTTCAAGACCAATAAGGCTAATACCCTCATTTTATCCTAAGCTCCTTTAAGACCATATGTGCTCCAGCCTGACTTTCTCATATGAAGCCGTACAAACTGCAGTACTAACTCCGAGGGAAGGAGAACTCTCACCAGAAGCCTGGCACCACTCTCCGATACGCCTGGGGGTCTCACAGCCAAAACCTCATCTGCTCTCCTCTCAGTTACTGGGCGCTGACGCAATCCGAGACCAAACAGCCCTGGTTTCCCGAGAAACCGAGAACCTGGAGTCGGGATGCGGAGGTGAGGTCACAGAAGGGCTGAGGGGACAGAACGCAGAGGTTGGGGCACCAAGGGCTTCACAGGGGTTCTCCTAACACCCAGCCAGCCCCTGCGCACACGGAATGTGATTCTCCTGCTCATAAGCAGTACAAATCAAGAACATCGACCTTACAGATAGCACCATTCCTCTTGGAGGCTTTTTAATTGTAGCCAAGCAGCTGTGCTTTGTGTGTGTACGTTAGAGGAAATGGCAGGGTCTGAGAGGTGGCTGTAAACTCCTCACTGACTGAAGAGAAAAAGCAAATAAACCTTCAGCTCACTGGTGGAAATAAGAAAACGTACCCATGGAGGATGAGTCTGAGCAGGACACAGGTGGGGTGCTTAGCTACCAGCAAAGTCATTTTGGAAATAGTCAGAAGTAGCCAAAGGCAAATCAGCAGGATCTGAGGGGGAGCGCTGCACCTGTAGGCTGGGGGGAAGGCAGCAGGGAGGTACCACCACAGAGAGACATGGTGAACGGGGACCCAAGGTGCCGGTGCCCTGAGAAGGCAGCTGCCATCTGGGAGCAGGCTGGTAACAGCCTGGCACCTTGCTTGGAGAGCAAAATGCATCTGGCCAGCAAACTGGCTAAGCAAGCTGGCCAGTACCAGCTTCCCGGCAATTATACCCAGCTGCCCTTAATTTCCACAGATGTCAGAGCCATGTGAGATGAGATCCTATTTCAACCCTCCCTTGCCCAGAAGAATAGGCAGGTTTTGAGGGGCAGAATAGTTCTGTGAATATGCTGTACTAAGTAGAGTCAGGGTCTAGGCCTGTAGTATTTTGGTCTGATTTCATAGCTTAGCATAACTATTCCTGTACTGCTCCCTCATGAAGTTTTACTCTTGGCTGATTTTAGTCACAATAGGATGGGAACTGGCTTTTTGCCCTAATTACTTTCAAGGTATAGTTAATTTCTTGAAACTAAGCAAAGAAATACTGAAAAGCTATTGATATCCTCTTAATATGCATCAGGAGTTACTAATTATGTAAGCACTAAGCATTTTCTTTATTAATAAATACAAGCTCTTCATAGATATATCAGAAATTGTGTTAATAAATCTTTCATTATCTTCTATTACTGCATAAGTGTTTATATTTCTCAAATTTCAAAGCAAAACTACTCAGTACCAGTATATGTGGGAATGCTCATCCATTGTGTACTCTGTTTTGGGGTGTTCACTAATGCTGGGGGACTTTTTTTTAATAAATATCACACATCTACTTTTAACAATTACTGTGCTGCTAATGCTACCAGTAAGTTCTTCTCAAAGTTCAAAGTCTTCCTTTGCATTGTCACTTAGTTGTTACAAATTAATTTCTTATTTTCCTTCATAATACAATTACTTTAAGATAATCAAATATATGGGACAACTTCTCTCTTTGGTTCTTGTTTTCTTGTATTTAAATAAAGTATAAAACATTTTTCGTAGTGTTAATGTAGTAATTTTCCCTGATGATTGCTCTAATAGATGAGATTCTTTCTCAGGATATCTTCCATTGTTTCAAAGTGACCTTTGTCTATATATCTGTTCTTCTTTTTCTGTAAAGATAGCTCTGCTTTTTTGGATCCAACAATAATAATTTACTGCATATGTGAGATTAGCCCCTCTTAGCTTCTCTGCAAACAAGGTTTCTGTTCTTGGCTATAAACTCTTGACATTTTCACCGCTTAAATGGGATCTCGCATAATTAATTACCTGCTAACAAACCCAAACAATTATATTAAAGTTAATATTTCTTATGGGGTTTTGACAGTATTAATTTCAAAAATATTATCATTAGGAAATATCTGGTCAGTTATTAGTTGGTTGCCATTTGTCCTTATATAAGGGATTAAGTAATCTTGGGTAAAATGCTGGCTGAATTTGACTGATAGTAGCATTGAAGAGAAGGGTATAACTATTAATCCTGCCATATTCCAGAGACAAAATGTTGTCAAAATGTCTGGTTGGTTTTTGTTTGTTTGTTTGTTGTTTGTTTGTTTTTGGTGGTGGTAGTGGTCTAAATTATACTAAGAAAAAATACATCTATTTTTTTTCACAAATATCTAACATTTGTTTATAATTTCTCTAGAAATCTTTTGATATCCACATTGGCAATGACTTAAAACAGGAGATAAAAATTTGATAACTTTGACTAGATGACCAAGCTAGGGCACATGAAGTTTTTTCCAAACCACAATAAGTCCCACATCTCATTTTTATAACTGACAAAATTTAGAATATTGTCTCCTAAATACTTTGCTTCAACTTTGCTTACATACAAAATCATATGTATCTTGTAGCAGTTTCTTCATAGATTCCTCCAACATTTAATATTCCCAATGTAGTGTACAATCACGTAGTTTGACACACCACTGAATTAACTGATTCCTTAATGAATGTAAAATGTTGCTTAAATCTGAGCATTTACATTAGCATCATTTTGTCTGCATACTGCAAAATGTTATGTTCCACTGCATTGATTTTAACGATGATCATGAGTCAATGCTTTTTGAATGTCTGCTTGAATAACACCTTAACAGTGTAGATATCTGAGTCAGTGTTAACTTCCACAGCTCCACAAGGATGCAGGGACTGCTTCTGGATCTACCTCACAAGGCTCAGTCCATGTAGTGCAGGGTTGGCTGACACTGGGTGCATGACAGCCACGTTATCGGAAGATGATAAAGTCTGGATGGGTTTTGCATAGCATACAAAGAGACTGTCTGTTCCCCAGAGTGGGAAGTTTGTTCTTCTCTGGATGACCAGCATTGCAGGATCTTTGAGGAAAGAGGATCTGTGGGTACTATCATAGTATTCCAAATCTGGGTCTGCTTATCTTGTGAGTTCTTCCGTGGGATTTAGACCTATTTTTCCATTTTCTTTTGCCTTTCTTATGCTAAAGTAGTGCAAGTAAACCCATCATTTGAACAAAGTCTGGCAGAAGGAAAAGGTCTTAATGAAGGAGCTGCAGGGCTGGTTGAAATGCTGTGATGTGGGTGCCAGCTGGCCAGTCTTTCCCTCATGCAGGTCTGAGTGAACAGCCAAACTGCAAGCTCCGTGTCACACATCAATGCTAAGTGACACCCAGAAGGGTACAAAACTACAGGTCAATAGCCTGGAGCTCTAAAGGGAAGGAAGGAGTAAGGGGAGAAGGTAGTAAAAGCAGTGACAGGGAATGAAATAAAGATTAAGAGTAGGAAAAAAAAAGTGGTTATTCACCAGAAATGATTTTGGCAAAATCATTCTTGATTCTGGTATGCATTTATTCCTCTTAAAGAGGGATCTTCCAACTTCTCTGCCTCTCTCACTGTAAAATAAATTATAACCTGTAGGCAAGAGAAGCTGTATCACTTCCAGTAGGTCTGGTTACACTCGATCCCAACATACAATAGCATCCAAACACATCTCTTTTGCCTTGCTTGAAGACTACTACAGAGCACTCCCAGTCTGATAGCACAGTCAGCCAACAGCGTCCTGCCAGTGCCTGGGGAAGTGTGAGTCAGTTCAGGAGAGCTAAAAGGAGCTGGCATGGTTTGGGCTTGTAGGTTTGTGGGAAAGTGGGATGGAGAGGGGAAATTTGCTGTTGCCTGACAGTCTCAGAAACTGTGGGAGGGGAGGAAGGCAGCTCAGTAGGGAATGGAGACGTGAGCCCGTCCCCACGCCAGAGCCAGCACCACGTGGGTACGCAGCACAGGGAGTGGCGGACACAAAGTGAGGCTGGGGAAGGAGCACATTTGCAGCATGTTGAAGAGGGGTGCAGACTTCAGTGAGAGCAGGGTGAAGTTCTGTCACATACTGGGAGTCACAAATGTGCTGAGCTGGCCCTGACAAAATGAATCTGCTTGCTTTAATGGCAGACCAAAATGAAGAGGTGTCAGACGCCAGTGAGTCTCCAGAGTCCCTGTCGCTGCCTGATGCCTCAGCAGAGAAGGCCACACAAGGCTCTGACACTGACCTAGAAGTTGAAGGTGAATATTTTCTGTTCATCTGCCCTCACTAGCCTCTCCCCTCACAGCCAGTGCTGTACCTACCAATGGGTATGTGTCAGAAATAGAGTCCACGGACACAAACAACCCCAGAAGTGTCCTGACATCCACACCTCATCTGGCAGTTGAGAAAGGCAGGAGGGGTGAATTTCCCTTTGACATCAAGCATCTTCCTTCAACTCCTGTCTATAGACCGTGGAGGTTCCTCTGTTCCTTCCTCTCTCCTCTAGTCCTTAATAACCAACATTAAGGTTACCAGCTAGCTGAAGCCAGGGATAGGGCTCAGGCCCTGTTTGTGTGCTCCTGATGAAACACGGCATACCAGCTGTGGTCTGCATGCCACGATTTGCCACGATTGTCCTAGACTTTTCTGGTTGCTCTTATCTCCTGCCCAGTGAAGTCAGTCCTCTGGCTAAACAAGTCTTGCACTCATTTTTGTCACAGTAGGACTTGCCCATAATTTAGGATAAGCACTTCTTTGCTTGTTATAAATGGAAGGAAAATAAAAAACCATAAGAATGCAAGGAAAAAAAAAGTCTTTTGTGATTGAACTGGAAAAATGGCTTTGACAAGAGGGGAATTTGTCTGGAGGTCAGACCATTGGATGCATATAACAACATGGAGAAATGTGAGCCCTAAGTATGGGGTTTGATGAAGGAATTCCAAATGACAGGTTTTTGTGGAAATACAGCCGCCAGCTGCACCGATATGTCTCACTGCAGCTGTGTCAACAACACCCAATGGCCAAGATGAGAATGCTGGGATTCTTTCTGCTGGTTGTAAGCCAAGATGTTCTGAACTGCCCTAGCTCTGCTGGCAATATCAGCTTCATGCTTCAATTAAAATTTAAAGAAAAAAAGATGATGAAAATGTTTTTGCCTGATGTCAGAAATTCTCGATTACACCAACAAAGGTTTAGTCACATTGCAGACTGATGAGAAGCTACAGCATACCTCTGGATGCCAAATGGAGAAGCAAGGAGGATACATTAACTCTTGGAGGTGTGGGATAAAGGGATGGGGAGAACCAGAAGGAAGATAACTTTTTAAGTGTAAAACCCTACTGTTGTTGCATAGTGTTACTTAATTTAGCTCCACGATGTAAAATTTTACCTGAACCAACGAATGTGGCGTAGCTTGTTGATAGTTTGGTTTGAGTCATGAATCAAGACCAAACAAAATGAGGTTCTCATGAAGGCCAAGAGTAAGAGCTTGAGTTCTCTGCAGACAACTGGCAGGCTATCCCCATCTCCCATGTTGTCTCAGATGCTGAGGCAAGAACTCCTCTGCTCCTCATCTCAACTTTCCGCATTAGGAAGTGTTACAGATATTGGGGCAAGTCCTGTGCTTAGCACAGAAATGCCAAGAAACCCATATTAGTGTGATTGCTTTGGGGAATTATTAGCTCATGCTTGTCAGCTGTTCCTTGTTCAAGGGACCCTCTGGACCCAGAGGGAGTCAAGTGCTTGGGAGAAACAGCCTTAGAATATGGAGAGCACACACGGAATGTACCACTCATCAATATACTTTTTCTCTGTAGATCCTGAGAAAGCCTTTGCGGGTGTTATAGGTGCAAACCTGTATCTGGAAGCATGCAGGCTGATGGAGGTGGTGCCTGTCTCACACTTTACTCAGAACTTGGCCAAGCCTTATATAAACCTGAACCACCACGGTCTAGGACCCAAAGGTGTCAAAGCCATTGCTATTGCTCTGGTGGTGAGTAGCTACTAAGAGTGGGGCCACTGTTGCCAATGACAATAGGCATTGTAGGCCTCTCTCAGCCTTGGAAGCCACCACTGAATATACAGTGTGGGAGAAAAAGTCCTATTTTCCTATAGGAACCCCGAGCCTCCCTTATATTTCTAATCCCCTGCACAGGAAAGCCTTGTGTGTCTACTGCTGGCCTTTGCTGGAGTTACCCCAAGCTTTGCTCTTGCAAACTGATGCTCTTCCATGGGACATGTTTGTTTGTTCTCCTAACCCCGGCAGGGCCAGAGGGACCTGGAGGTCTGGAGGTCTGGAGGGACTGGTATCCCCCCCTCTGAGTCCTACATAAAAACGTGCTTCACTCACCAATGGACAGGCCCAGGATGCCTGTCCTGGGAATTGGATCTTGGATCTGAACCTAGGTCTCCAGGCTGGCAAAAGACAATGGAAAGTCCTACCCACCCAAAACCTCTCCAAAAAAAGGGTCCCTCTTTTGTATGCCATCTTCCACTGCTATAGCTATGCCATATCCCCTGACCACTGTGCTGTTCAGGACCTGCAATGCCTTGTGAGGTTTGGAGGAAATGTCCAGTGCCTGTTGAACTGAGGAAACTACCCACTTCATTAACTTTTCAGCTGTCTTTTGCATGTCTCTGTTTACCTTTGTGTCTTCCCAGTCCAATGCAACTGTCACCCACCTAGAGCTGGAAGATAACTGCATTCTGGCAGAAGGAGCCATATGCCTAGCAGAGATGCTACGAGAGAATTGCTCCCTTCAAGAACTGGTACCCAATCTGACGTAGTTTTTAGCCAAAAGTATTGCTCACAAAGTTCAATCATCTGAGGAATTTCATGAAAGAAAACCAATTCATTCCATTCCAAGTTTTAATCAAATAACAGTTGCTCCCATGCAAAAATATTCACATTCTGAAAGTCATATTTTATGCTCATCTAGTTTTAAAATGTACAAGCTTCTGAAAAGCAGAAGTGTGCATGTGATGAGTCTGGTGAGGCTCCCAGAGCCTCTTTTCATTAGCAGATGTGACAATAATTACCAGAACTATGTCTTTGTAGGTCATACTTAGCCAATGGAAAAGATGTTTTGGTCAGGAACTTTTATTCTCCAACATGATACGGGGAAACTTTTGTAAATAAATTAAGGCAGTAATGCAAAACTTTCAGATATAAGTCCTTAGGAATGTTTCTTCACTCTGAAACTGGGGTATGCAAAATGCATTTTGATGGGCCATGGGCTCTGTGTTGCATTGGAAAAAAAGATTCTTGGCCAAATGCCTCTTGGTTTGCTGAAGACAAAGATCCATGTGAAACTAATGGCTCTAGGACTTTGTTCCTGCTAGGAAGGAAAAGGGATTAAAAACACCTATAACTTTTATTAATTACTGCCTGGCTAGCATTTCTTATATTGCTGGTCTTGCATTATTCCCTTAATATCTTGGGCATTAAGAACACAACAAGGCTAACTCATTCTGTGGGCTCATCCTTCTTATCCTTCCTTGTTTCCTCCCAGAACATCTCCAACAACCAGCTAGACACAGAAGGAGCTGAAGCAATTGCCAGTTTGCTTTTGGACAACGCGTCCTATCTCCGTGCTCTTCAGCTCTCAGGTGGGCTGCATGCACCCAAATAGTGATAGCAATGGAAGTGAAATACTGTGTGTTTCATTTCAGTCTCTCATCCCAAGAACATTAGTCAGACTGTGGGCAAAATCAATCTCAGTTATGTCTCTGACGGGAACCCGGAGTGACAGTGTGGAAATCTAGATTTATAGTGATGTGATCAAAATAAATATTTGGCCTGCTAAACCTCTAGCACCTCTGAAAAACAGTCCTGTATGAGAAAGTTAGATAATTGCTGGGTGTCTCCCACATCTTGGGATAATTTTCCTCTATGGGTTGAAGTGGAGTAATGACTAACTTATCAAAGCCTGATATGGGCCGTGATTAACTGGATGCTCCACCTAAAAGCCCAGCTTCTTGCAGACCCCAACACAATGCCAAGGGAGAGATCAGTGCATTGTTAACATACTTTTTCCTCCCCAGGAAACAACTTTGGAGAGGAGGCTGCATCATGCCTTGCTGAGGCATTAATGGTGAGTTACCTGAAATCCAAGGTCATTTGCAGCCCTGTGTAACAGACTCCTCATCTTGAAGCTGCTGTTCACTTGGCATGATTTCACGTGGCAATGTCCATATGATTTCCTGGCATAATTTTGCTAAGTGCCTCTTGCTTAATTCAGAAATGAAGGAGGCTGGGAGGACACGGGGAAGGATGGACTGAATTAACATTTTCTCAGGACGGCTGTGTGAGTCTGGCTGAGAAACAAACCTTCAGAACTGTGTGTAACAACAACAGAAGGACATCTGGGTGATACCAATTTTCAAGAATCATAATTAGCCCAACTTCATAGCATTTTGCAATTCTTCAGCAAGAAGAAGAAGCTTGACTTCTCTTCTTAGTTCCTGTCTCAAAATCTCTGCACCATTGGCACCACCAGAAGCTGCTATGAGCAAGGCCTTGGACTGATAGCAGAAAGTGCTCTTGGTTAGGATGCAATGGTGAGAGTGAAATGGGGGGCAGGAACAGAGCTGCAGGTTGTGTTGCGGGCCAGACATGAGCTGCGTGAGGGAAGTTTGCACAACACAAAGTCCCATTGCTTTTGCTGTTTTGGAAGGATAATTGCCATGATGTTATATGCCTGACAAAGCTTTGTCTTGGGGTACGCAGTGCTGCCATCTGCATGCTGATGAACCGCCATGCACTGGAGATTTCAATGTGTTTGATACCCCTCTGTTTCCTGCTCATGTGGGGGCCTCAGCATGGCAGCTGGCTGCAGCTGGCTGGAAGATCTCACTCTCCCTGCACATTTGTCTCTCTGCAGGGCAATTACCAAGTGAAGGAGCTGGACCTCAGCCACAATGAGTTCTCTGAGAAGGGAGGACAGCTCCTAGGACAGATGCTCGGTAACTTAATTTATTACTCCCCCAGAGCCAGGAGTGCAGGCACTCTCACTGGGGGACACGATGGGGTCAGCACAGAGAACATGTATTTCCTTCTCCAGCCAAAATGTCCCATGGCCTGGTGGGTAGTACAAAAGACTGGACTTAGAGCTTCCTGGCTAGTCCACCTGCTCACCCTCATCAAAACAGGTGACTAGCAACTATGTTTGACTGCTGCATCAGAACAGAAATGAAGGGTGAGAAATCACAGTAACAGAGCAGTCTGTGTCAGAAAGAGGGGAGCTGAAAGAGAAGTCCCTCAGGGAGTTTAAAGCAAAAGATTACATTTTACTGAAATCCAATAGGATCGGAACTGTTGTTTGTTTTAAGCTTTTGATCACAAATTTCAGGAATTATTTACATTTTTCTTAAGTAGCCCAGACTCTAATGGTTTGAGTCATTGCACAGCAAGCAGCAAGGGAAACAGATTAGAAAGAAATAAAATAAAATTGCCTAATTTAGCTGTTCAGACAAACTGAGATCCAGAGTGTGTAGTAGCCCTGGAGAGGGAAAGTAAAAATAACAGTTAAAATTTTTCAGTAATTTCAGGTGCTATTAGTGCACTGGGAAAGACTTGCATGGATATCTGATGGCATTTATTCCCTCAGCATTTCCAATACACCTGCTACTATAACAGCCACAAGCCTGTGACCAGAGCATCCTTGAGCATTCCAGTAACACAAAGTCTTCGGTTTAATTAGCACTTTCCTTCTCCTGGTGCAGTATTCCCACTGATATGAACCTGCTTCTAATTACACTCGGTGTCTTTAAAAGACGGATCAATTAAAACTGCAGAGAGGGACAAGGCACTGTGCCCCTGCCTTGGACAAGCCTGTGGGGAACCCAAGCATCCAAGCATCAATGCGGGTATTTAGCATCAGTGCTAAACCTTGTGACTCTCCCAGCCCAGAAAAATGCATCTCCACACTACAAGGTCTTACAGCTCTTCTTTCCTTCTAGCTCACTTGAGGCAGGAGCTGCAGAGATTATTGTAGAATCTG
Source organism: Anseranas semipalmata (assembly GCA_013399115.1). Taxonomy (NCBI): domain Eukaryota; kingdom Metazoa; phylum Chordata; class Aves; order Anseriformes; family Anseranatidae; genus Anseranas; species Anseranas semipalmata. Next base: position 1,121,880 of record VXAA01000828.1, on the reverse strand, counting down.
TTACTTTTCTGCTTTGTTTTTTTTTTTTTTTTTTTAAAGAATATTTTTAAGTCAGCTAAATTCACCATCTGCCTCCGTCCATCCTCCCATCCATGGAAAATCTGGATGAGAAATTCGCTCTGAGAATGAGAAGCGTTGGCAGGAAGTCCTACCCCTCCCAGTGTCACAGCAGACACAAATGAATTCACACATATCCTGCTCTAAGTAGAACTTACACTGTGAGGTGTGCTCTGCATGTGAATTGGCACTGGCACACATACAGCTGCGCAGCTACTATATGAAGCTGTATTCCTCTCCTCTGTTAATCAAACATAGGCACAGTGAGTCTTGATATTTTAGATGTGGCAAGGAGAATCCAGGCATTTTTCACAGTGAGAAACACAGATAGTGTCTACTGGTATAAGAAATCCTCCCCCTCTCTTCCTCCCTCCCTACTTCACAATTTATTCTTTGATTAAGCCAGAAAAAGCTGTCTTCCCTCTCTGCTTGTGATCAACAGCCCATTCTCTGTTCTTTGGGTGCAGCGGACAGGGGAGACTCTGTAGGTACAGGTTCCTCTTACAGTAATTAATGAAGGCCACTGCTGAATCCCCAGCAAACTTTCTCTTAGCCCCTAAGTGTGGGTCAGCATTTGTGTCCAGACCACTCTTCATGAGCTAACATCTCCGTTTCTCTCTCTCAGGCAGCAACACAACACTGGAGTTTCTGGACCTGAGCTGGAACCACCTGAGGAGGAAGGGGACAGTAGCACTTGGCACAGGTCTCAAGGTAGGAACACTCCTGTTTTGTGACACCCTCCAGAGGGATTATTACCAGAAGCTGGTTGAGTCACTGATTGGGAACTCACTTCCCTGAGGTCTGAGCAGGATTCATTAGCTCTAGCAAGACTTATCCTACTGACAGTGGGAGTCAGTGCCAGGAGAACAACTAAAGCAGTGAGCAGGTCTGGTGACTCACATCAATGGAGAGACCCTGGTGGCATTGCAGAGATGTTGGGTTCATTGGAGCGGGGCTGGGTGTGACTTGAGAGATGCTCCTGTCTCAGCCGGGCAGGAAAGGGCAGAGTGGTACACATGGTGGGCAAGCACTAGCTGAGATCTTTCTTCTCTCCCTGGAGGGCAATGGTGCACTGAAAATACTCAACCTGTCTTGGAACAGCATTGGGAATGAGGGAGCACAGGCCCTAGGAGAAGCTCTCAAAGTCAATAACGTGCTGGTTCACCTGGATATCAGCAACAACCAGATCAACAATGAGGGAGCCAAGAAGCTCTGCAGGGGCCTTGAAGTCAATGGAAACCTCGAAGTCCTGAAGGTAAAATAAAGCCCAGGCAGGGCTGGAGGAATAAATGGGGGGAGCAGAAATGAGTTGGGAGGCACAGAAGACAGATGTGAGCTGTCTGAGAACTGGGAGAAATGAGTATTGCTCTGGTTTGAAGGTGAGCAGTCAGAAGGAAATTCTATGCTGTGAATTTCTGCCAGGGCAAATAAGTTGCACTGTTCCCTCAAAAAATCCCCCAAAGACAGGCCTTGGCATAACCCCACACCCATTATTACCCCAAAGTGGTTGATTCCTGTCATGTCTAGTCTCAGTGATGTGAGAGCCTAGGCATTCAACATGTCTGCATATATACATAAAGTATAGTTGTGAGTATAGATCTATACATAATATACATTTCAATGTAAGGCAAAGGTTCAAACTGAAGTTTGCAGGTGGGACACAGCATGCCTTTCTCAGCCTGTTAATGATTTGCTAAAAATGTATTCAAACACAGGATAAACTGCCATTGCCACATCAGGGCAATGCCACAGCACTACCCTGAGGTACTAGTAGTATTATCCCTGCGAAGAGGAGTATTATCAAGTCCTGGAAGAAGAAAGCCAAAATTGCCTCCTAGTAAGCTAGAGATCAATAATCCTGAAAGGGGGCGAAGCGGAATGAACAGCCAAACTAGCTTCAGAGGTTAGGCTTGAAAGCTAATGTCTTCTCAATCGAAAATCATTCTGTAGGAATTCAGCTCGGAAAAGTCAGCTTGCTTATGAGATGGATTCTCAGCCAAATTTAACATCACCATCCTGAAAGCATGCAAATGACAGTATGGTGGTTGAGGGGCATCTTTAAAGTTGTTCATAGAGGCCTGTCTTTGGATACCCCAGTCCTTGTAAGGGACCTGACATCAAATTTCACACACGGAGACAGGTAGAGTCTGAGAAGGCAACTCCACTGGAAGGTTGCAGTGCAGACTTTTGGAGGAGAGAGACGAGAGATGGTGAGAAAAAGAACAAACCCATTGAAAAGGACCACAGTTATTCTACAGATCTGCTGAAGAATGGGAAGAAAGGGTCACTCCTGAGGTAACAGCATGCCTCCTGTATGAAATCCTCACTCTCACTGTGTCTATCTACATCTCTTCTCCCACAGATGGCCAATAATCCCCTGACCGTGGAAGGTGCCACTGCGCTAGTCATATCTGTCAGAAAGAACCCCAATTCCATGATGGGAGAGATCAACATCTCAGTAAGAGCTTATGTGCTGGAAAACCTCAAAGTCCATACACTATACATTGTTAGGAACTGGATGGATCCCAGAGCTGCCCCCTTCCAAAACAGTTTTAAGACTCGCTGTCTGTTTCATTTATGCACAGCCATTAATAAAAAAGAGGCTGCTATCTGGCAGCCCTTCAGGGAGACACATGGAAATTATAGGACTTTGGTCTAGCTCTGGAGAGAGGTGCCTGTAGTATCACCACATTTCACTCCCTTCCATTTTGCAGTAGCAGAACAAGAACGAGGAGTGAATTCACAGGGGAGGATGAATTCTCTTCATCCCCTGAGCTGTCTCCCTCCAGGGTAACCTAAGATGCTAGATACTGTAAAGTGCTTTGATACTCTGTCAGGATGTAAGAGGAGCAGAAAGAGATGGATGCTTCAAGGCATTGAAAGCAAAATGATTTTATTTCAAAAAAAAAAAAAAAGAAAAACATTAAAAGGCTAGTGTGGAAGGAAAAAAAAAAAATCAGAGAGGCCAAATCTTAGTATGCATTTCCCTCCGCAGCAAGACAGTAGTGTGACACATCTTGTTGTAACCTCATGTGCTACTTCTAAAACAGCAAACACAGAAATGCTTCTGAGCTCCCGAGTAAGGGCATGGGCTGCATCACAAACCCACGCTGGGGAGAGACCTGGGCATGAGCCGGTCCGCTCCTGTTCCTCTCATCCATGTGGTGGTGCTTTATGGGAGGGAAAAAGGACTGCAGGCCCAGAAGGACTCACAGAACGTGTCAGTGGCCTCAGGGTCCTCCATCCACCTTTGGGAGCACCATGATTAAAGGAAGGAACATTTTCAAAAAATAAGATTTGATACTTGAAACATAAATAATATGTTCACACTTAAAACACTCTAAAAATATTCCATGGGCAGTTTTGGAGATTTGGGTAACAGGTGGTATCCTTGTCCTGTGGTAAATGTATTAAAGAAAGAAATGAAAACAAACCAGAATAAATAATATTCATCTGTGGTCTTTCCTGAGAGTATTGAGGACTCACAACAGACATGATGTGAAGAACAGGTATTCCTCTAGGGCAGATAATTTTTCCTGCATAAATTAACATCAAAGAGAATTATTTGCCAAATCTGCAAGGAGTCAGGCCTCATTTTGCAAAAGAAAACTAAAACAGGCTGTGCGTGGATAAAAAACTTCATTATAGTATACATGGTTCTGTTAGTTTAATTACTAATAATCTAAACAATTCATAAACTTGGAAAGAGTAATATATTTTGGTTAAATTCTGAGAAATTAAAGAAATTATTGAAATGCATTTATTTAAAAGGAGCCACTTGAGAAAATTTGAGACAAGGAGTTAATTAACATTAAGAATCTTAAATACAACCTAAATCTCACTATGTATTTCCACTTTTTGGGGTTAAGAGATGCTCTCTCCTCCTCACCCCTCAAAAAGTCTAAATTACCTGGCATTTCTTAAGATAAATGGTCAATGGCATAAATTTATAATGACATTACAGTATCCCAATCAAATGTTTGTAGGCACCCATCTAATCTCTCTGACAGACTTCATTCCACCTGTGATGTAGAAGTCTTGCATTTCAGTTCAGAATATTTGCAAATACACATTTCCAAAGATCTTCTGCTGTCTTAAACCTTTGAGAAATTAGCAAAGGTTTTAATCTTTAATAGAAAGGGAAGACATAAACAAAAGTCTTTTCTGCTCCTTTTCCTACTGATAAATGTTTATCTTGACTTTCAAAGAATGAATTATTGGTGTGTCTGTAACAGGAATTTCGAATAAGGATCATATCTAGAAACCTTTGCATGGGTTTGACAGCACTAGCAAAGGAGAAGCGATAGAAAGGCACATTTTTAATGATGTAGTTTATTGCTTCTGACAACATTTCTAAGCACAACTGTTCCCCACATTCTTTCCATAATCTGCTCTTTATAGAGTTTCAACTTGCAGTTACTGCCTATCAAATATTTTATGGGAGGCCTGAATCAAAACAGGTAAGATATCCACCTTCACCATCACAGTTCAAAAGAAAATACCATTACTTATCAGCTGCCCATGCGCTGTTTTTGTGGACTGTGGACTGACTGTGTCACAGATGCAGAAATGCACCACCTGGCTCCCTCCAGGTGCCGCCAGACTCCAGCGAGGCCGGGCACGGTGCTTTGAAGTGCTGCTTCTGAGGCCACACTGGCAGTCTGCTGGGGTCAAGCCCGGGCTGGCAAGCCTTGGAGAGAGCTGGCTGCAGGCAGAGCCAGCTTGGGCTCTCCTGTGCTGGGTCCCAAGACTGAGATGCTCTGCTAGGCTGAACAGTGCAGGGTGGTCTGAATGGCTTTGTCAGTGAGCCACTCTGCACCCATAAAAAATTGGTGCTGAATGAAAGCTAGTAAGCCCAGCCAGACCCAGACTAGTTCAAGACTGTCCTCAAGTAATAGCAGTCGGGACCTCACTGCAATGTAGAAATCTTCAGCTAAAAAGAAGCTATAAGAATTCATTGGAATACTTTGTAAATACACTTCAGGGAAAAACATGATACTTGATGCCTTGGGAGCTTCATACAATGACAGAAAACAGAAGCTTTCATCAATTTCCTGATCCTGAACTGCCTTGAAATTTCCAACAATTAAATATGTAACTATGATAATATATGAACAATTATATTTCCCTACCATCATGGATATGAACAAAATCAAAATTATATTTTCAAAATATCAGTCAAGGTAAAGGTAAATCTGTCATAACTTAAATTTGGAAGAATAAATTACAGTGACATCAATAATATTTGCATTGGTAGTTTACTTTCTAATATCACAAAACCCTAAAACATGACACTGTGCTGTGCCCATTCTGTAAGTACTAAAGCAGAAAACTCACAATGTGAGCTCTGACATTCTGAGCTGTCACTACCCTGTTTGAAATCCTTAGGAAAAAAGCAATGTCAGGCCTTGCACTGCTAACTGGATCTTCCTATTTGAGTTACACAGGGAAACAGAGTTTTACCAAAAGTTCTTTTCATCTGGAGACACATGGACCCTTCACAGATGGGTGCATCTCTCTTGCCTGAGATATGAAGCTATGTTACCTGAGATATTAAACCTCACAGGTCTTGGCTGATTTTTTTTTTTTCATTTTTACAGAACTCTAAGACAAATTTTGGCCATTAACTAACAGTTAATGCCTTGCAGTCAACATCTTAACTGAATGGAGAGGAGACCCATGTAGAACTGTCTCAGGGATGAACACGAATCACCTAACATAAGAGGTCTTCAGTGTAGACATTTATCTGATGATAATCTACCTTGCATTAAATTAATTTCTACATAAATTAATATATCCTTTTCTGACTCAGACATGGGAAAAGAGAAGGAAGAACACTTATTTAGGGTCGGGCTTCTGTGGGATTCCTGAAAGTGAAGAGTAGAGATGGGAAATGGCACCACCCTTAGGAGAGAATAGTTACTGTTGACTTTAGATGGATTTGTTAACGCAAACAAGTTTTTGTCGTTCTCTGGGCATGCATGCTGACTGCAGTTTCCTTCCTCCTATGTACCAGAATGTGTTGGTGAATGAAACTTTCATCAAGTTGCTGGATTTAGTGTGTCAAACACGTCCTGAACTAGATGTCATCCATGGTGAAGTTGAAGGCTGTATATCCAAGAACGCCAAGCAGCGTCCACACCCTATGAAAGTGATTCAGGTGAGCTACTGAACTTTGTTCCATAGCTGCTCTGTACACAGTACACATGCCCCAAGCACTTGGAGGGAGGGAGGTTGGAAGGGGCAAGCTGTCTTCCAAGTGGGAAATTCAGTCAAGTTCCTTCAGAAAAGTATATTCATAATCATTATTGCACGTTCACATATCTTATTCCATGCAGATTGACTAAGCAATCCTTTGATTTTCAGGAGAAGCTGAATGCCTTGGGATCTGAGAGTACTGGTCTAAAAAAAAGAGTATTTTTTGATGTGCATACTTGTGATTTAGTAATAATAATCCCACACCTTTATGTGACATCATTCATCCACATATTCCACTTTCAAAAGTGCATCCAAATTATTTTTCTACAGAAGAGAATACTGAGAAACAGAAGCTATACAATTTGACAGTTTTCGAAAAGCAATGGCAGAGATGACAATATAAGCAAGCCCTAAGTGCTGCAGTCACTGAACGGTGTTGTCTGCCATTTCCATCTGAATAGATGTTTGCTAGCTGCGGAAAACACACTGATTGATTTCAGGTTTGATCCAAATGAGCGCACATCCTGCCCCCCAAGCCCACCACAACAGCTGACTTTCACAGAGCCCTTCCCTGACAGTTGTGATTTAGCATCAGAATGAATGCGCTTCATAAAAATAGGATATGGTAATATAAACGAATACTGTTCTAAATAGAAATGACTTAGCTTTTTCAGGCCTGTAATTTCTACGGAGAGCAGCAGATGGTGCTGTCCTCCTTGCTGGAAGGCAGCGCGGCACTGGAGCATTGCTGAGTTGGTAACACTTTTGCACTACCAGCTTCGCCGTGCTTTCTAGCTGCCGTGCAGATTTTTAGCTAATTGGGTGAGACGTTGCTGTAGATATGGATTCAGACGAAATTAAGTAAAAGTTTGGGCTTTTAGCTCACATCAAACAGTGCCTCTGTGATTCATGGCTAGCGACACTCACACTAGCATGCTTTGCAGTTTTTAACAGTAGTTATGGCACTCAGATGTGTCCTCCTTCAAACAGACAAGAATTCAGAGAAGAGCAACTGAAGTGCTCAGAGATCTGGGGAAAAGGACTGTCCCTAGACTGGACAGCCTAGCCAAGCAGTGCTGGTGGGAGGAGGACCAAATAAGCATGTGCAATTATCAGAAGAAACAGTGTGGATACAGGTTTACTACTGAGACTTGTTTCAAGGGAGAGAGTGTAACTGAGAAGAATGGGATCAACCAGAATAAAAGGATTTTGTTCTGACCCTGGCTGTATAAGGAGTTAAGGACTCAAATATCTCAGAGAAGGGCTGAGTAAAGGCAGGGTGACAGATGGAGGAATAAGGGGAGAGCTTGCAGCCGGCATCAGCGGCTGTTTCAGTTCATGGCTGTGCCTGTGTTTTCTCTCTCTGCTTCTCTTAGAAATATTTGAATGAGCACAACCTACAACTCTGGGACTTTTTTCGGAAAATTGACAAGGATGGAAACATGAAGATCCCTGTGACAGCCTTCCGGAGAGCCATGATGCAGGTGTGCCCCTGAAAGCATGGCCAAGATGCTCTTCCAACAGGGTACTGCTCTGGGGAAATCCCTCTGCTGCACCATAGCCACCAGTCAGCCTAGCTGGTGACATTGTTCCAACTAGAAGGCTAAATTCACCCCCTGCAAAAGTTGAGCCCTCGACGAGACCCAACAGAAATGCTGTGACATTCAGTAAATACTGCAGAGGGCATCAGAGATTATGGATGAACTCGAGAATATCACAAGAGCCTTGTAAAATCACAAAGGTCAGCTGTTTGGATAGGATATACCTACAGGATCTTGAAAGACAATTATGTCTTACTGCTATGGGAAAGTGAGTAAGAGACATTTAAATCCTTGCCCCTACACACTGAGTAGACAATTCTCTTCCTGCCAAAACCACCATGGCACTTGGATCAGTAGTACTGGTCAGCATTCCATGATGCTATTTTACACCCTTGAAAAAAAAAATAGTATTTTTATCCTCCCCACCATGCCTCTGGCTTTTTATATCCCATTTTTTTTCCATCAACCAGGCTATCTCCTCACCTGTTAAAAGATGACCAGGCCCCAGTCTGATATGGAGGATTTTTCTGCTTTAAAATACCCAGGTTTGATAGCATTTCTCTTCTTCTCTTAGCAATCAAGCATCCCATTGGATCGAGTCCAAATTAGGGAACTAGTGCGCAAGCTAGACCGGAATCAGACAGGGATTGTGGACTATAGGTGAGTGAATGACTCCACTTACTGTCCTGTCCTGTGTTTCTTTTTTTTTTAATTTGGTACAATACCAAGTAAACAAATCCTTATTCACTTTAGCAGGTGAAGGGACACATGTTTTTGGCCAGTCTTGCGACATGATTACACATCACTTACCTGAGTGAAAGGTAGATCACACAACACCTTGTATGCTTAGAAGCCCTACTGAGTCAAACTAGAAGTCAGTATTACTTTTCTGTTTTATACACTTGCTTTGAGAGTGCATGGATCTCAGAGCTGAATGGCACTTTCATTCACTCTCATAAGCCTGTGTGAGAAGCATCAGTTCAACACCGTCCTCCCCCTGAAGCTAGAGTACGATTTGCAAAGACAGCATATCTGTGCCTTCAGACCTTTTCCTCCATCCTCGGGGACTCTCATTTTTTTCCTTCTCTCTGATCCTTCTTCTTAGGAGACCTAGTTTTCCCTGGAAACCCACCTTCAAACTACAGAACTTTTCAATCTCTTGAAAGTGCCTCTTTCTTAGTGCCTGTAGCAATCATGTCCAAGTTCTGAGAGTCTGAGCAGTCAGCAGCAAACTCCTTGGAGGTTGTCAGTCGCTGCAGGCTAAGTCGCTTGTCATTGGACCACAAATTTCCCCCTAGATTTGCAGTCAGTTCTGACATGTGACTCATCATCTGAAAGCCCTGTTAATCATGGCCAAATATTCCCATCCCTCAGTACACATTGATTAAATATATGCTGTAGTCAAGTTTTAAGGCTAGAAGCAATGGGTCAGCTTTGCAAATCTTTTCACCTCTTAGCCTCCTCATGTTTTCAAAGAGCAGCTGAGAAGCGAATGACTGTTAGATCCAGTCTTTATTCCTTTGCATCTGTCGGTGCCACGCTAAAAGCATCTGTGCTCAGGCACTACGTGGTCTTAGCCTGGTTAATCTGGAATTAGAGGTTATATTGGGTTTCCAACAACTTTAGGCACAAATTACAGAACTGTGGCTGAGCAGTAAGCAAATTAGGAACTGCTGAAACCCAGTGGATAACAAAGACTTCATTTGGTGCCCTTAATGCTGCTGACTTGATATGCAGGGAAAAAATAAATATAGATATCTACTCCTTATGTAGCTGCTTAGCGCATTTTAGCACTGTAGCACGTGTGTTAGTGGTAATATTCACCTTGTAGACAAGAGTCAGAAGAGTTGTGACCTTTGCCGTCCTTACTGTTCCCACCTCAGACTGTTTGCTCAGGGTCCTATCAGCAGCTTTAAGACATCTGACAGGGAAGGTTCACTTCACTAGATTAATATTGTTTCATCTCTTTCTTTTCAATCAGTCACTTAAAAGAGCAGAAGCCAGCACAGAAGCCTGTGGAAGGGGAAATGAAGGAGGAAGAGAAGGAAAATATGTAAAAATGAAGCAAGGAGGCAAGGCAGCCAGTGAAAGGTAGTAGGAGAAACACTGGAAGAAAGCTAAGAGTGGCCCTGGACTTGGGGAGGTGTGATGCTGGAGAGCTCTGATAGTCTGAGTTATTGAATGTAGAAATAAAGTTGATGTTCTACTGCATAGCAGGTCTGGTTCTTTTGGTTAGAGGCAGAAAAGACTGTCTGGTTACCAAAACTATCTCATTCTGTATGCTGACAATGCTGAACCTATTTTCAGAGATGGAGACAAAAAGCTAGAATGGGGAAACCAAGAGAATTCATACATTGTTATTATCCTCCTTAGAGGGACAGCACATGGACAAAGACTGAAGCAAGTGCCCTGCAGACAACCCCTACCAGACTTAGCAGCTTTGATGCAGGAACCTTTGCAAGAAGAAAAGAATTAAATTAATGAGAAAGTACAGCTAATGCTGCTTTAAAAAGTTACAGGTAATAGGAATTTTATTAAATAGCTCCATGGGAAAAGATATGCTAGAAGGGTGGAATCCATAACTGATTTTAAATGGCTCAGATACTGAACTGTTTTTTTTAAACCAACATTAAAAACAAACAAAAAAAAGAGTTCAACAACTCTTAAGAAGTAATGAAAGCCTTGCATATATTAATATTTATAAATAAATAACAAAAAATATATACATGTGCAGATGAACAGATCCTCAGGAAGTACGTTTTACCATGTGAGCAACTTCCAACATAGACATTACCACCAAGAAACTCGGAGAATTGGGAAATGATGGCCAGCATGGGGAGACCAGTCTTCAATGGAAAGGAAAGAAAGAAGCTGGTTACTATCTGGTTAAGTCTCTGTCTGTTTCCCAGCAGAATTCCCACCTGGAAAAAAAATCTTCAAATTAGAGTTCAGGTGGCCCCAGTGCCTCATCAGGAGCCAGCCTGACTGTTGACATGAGGGTGTTGGTATGGCTGCTCAGTAGTCATCCACAATACATGACTGACTGCTAGGCTTTAACTCATTACCCCAGCAAGTCTGTGTCCTCTGATGTCTGTGACTCCTCCAGAACTTGTGACTGCAGTCAGTGCCCCCCTCAGCCACCTGTCCCTCTGTTCACCTAGATGATACATGCCTTTGTCTCAGACATCCCAATGTCTCCCAGGGCTAGGAATTTTAATAGTTATCTCTAGAAAAGACTTTGTAGCCTTTCTGGAGAGCTGGTGTGATTTGTACACTACATTAGGAACTGGTATGGTGATCACCAGGAAACTTTCACAAAGATTGAGACCTTCTTGTGCTAGAAGAGCCAGTGAAGTCAATCCCCTAGCTACTCACAAGTCTGTAGACCTGTATTGTATCACCCCCCCACACACATTTGTCTTTCTTCCACGCTGAAGAATACCAAGCATTCAGTCATTCCTCACAGGACAGACTCTGATGGCCCTTGTTTCCCTTCTCTGAACCATTCCCAGATGGAATATATGGGAATCAGAATCAGAACTGCAAAGAGCAAGACACCAGGGAGTTTGCTCGCACATGGGCATAGCACTGTCAGGTTCTTCTTTGTTGTTGTTCTCTTTTCCTTTCCTAATCATTCCTAATATTTTATTAGCTTTCCTTGACTGCTGCTGAGCACCGAGGCATGTTTTCACAGAACCATACACCAGACCTGCAAGATCTCACTCCTGAAAACCAAGACTCACCTTGGAGCCCAGCCTTCCATACGCGAAAAGCATGGAGAGGGGTGGCATGCCTACCACCTTACAAGTCGAGATCACTTCTTCCTAAGAAAGAGCTGCTGACACACCACTCCTGCGACAAGAAAGGCCACTCCTGCTGCCAGGGCTTTGCCAACGCCTGAGGTCGGCCCTGCGGCGGCCACCGAGCCGGCAGTGCCCGCGCCGGCCACCAGGTGTCCCCTCAGCACTGTCCCCTCGGCGGAGCCCCCTGCCCTCTGCAGAGACGGAGCCCCGAGACCCAGCGGCTGTGCCCGGAGTCCATTTTCAGCTCCTCTTCTGGAAACGACTCTGTGGCTTCTTTCCTAAAAAAAGGTGCTGCAAAAATACTCAAACATCATTTTAGCTGCTGGAAGCGCTTTCCCCGCCACCCTGCCAGACTGCGGGCGCTGGCGGGTTTGTGATGGGGAGCAGGAGCTGCGGGGGATCGCTGTGTCTGTGCCCAAGGGATGCATGCATGTGACAACTGGTCCCAGCCCACGTGGTGCCCCGACATCTTTTGTTGCCCACATCTGGGATGTGCACGGAGAGCTGTCCCTGCTGCAGGGCAGTTTTGGTACCGCCCGGATCTACTGAAGTTGCTGCAGGTGTTCCACAGGCCCGAGTGTATTTGTCAATCATTTCTGGAGGGGCTGCTGTTTCAAACTTGTAGGTCATCTTCTGAGCCATTCACCAGTGGCACCAAGCTTGTTCACCAAGTGGTCGCCATTCACTGGCTGTGCTGGGGTAAAATATCTATGCGGCTCTGTTCCCCTCCATCCCTAGAAATCCCGTATTGAGTCTATTTTTCAGCCTCAGAGCATACATTAAAAACATCAAAATGTTGAACATCAGGCTGAGAATTAAGGCCAGGGCCTAACAGCATGTGGGGGAACACCTAATGATTTTGTATTTGTACAAAAATGAGTTTTGTTTGTTTTTGTCATGACCGGCAACCATTGTTACCTGGCAGATAATACGGTTTACAACATCCCTGACTTTCTTCAAAAATGAACCTCTTGGCTCATCAGCAGGCAGATGCGCTATGAGTCAGTTAAGCTGGATCAGAGGTGAGAAGTTTCTTACTGTTTCTAGACTTGCATACAAAAGAGAATAAGATGGGATTTCTGGGTACCTGACAGCAGAGAGTGAGGGCTGTGCTCCACTGTCCTGAGAGCACCATGTTTGTTCTGGGTGAGCTTTTGAGGGAGGGATAGCACACATATGCAAGGAAATATCTTCATCTTTTATTCCTACAGCGTCTTGGGTTTGTGCTGCATATGTTACACATGCATCTTTATCTCATGCACTGTGCTGTTGTGTATTAGTCATGCATTACTATTCTGCTTAGGTTTGCACAGAACTGTCTGCCCAACTAAACCGATTTGTCCAATTATCGCCCTTAAGATTCTAGATTAGCTACAGCCATCAAAAATCCACTCTTCTGTAAGCAAACAACATAATCAAATATAGATGGGTACTGGCCTGCGGCAGGTGTGGCTTTTATTCATTTGAGTGTCCACTTAAGCTCCAGATTCAACAATGATGAGGCAGCTAGGTTGTACCTCTACACCACAGAAAACCTATAGGGAGGTTGGATGGTTTCCTTCAGGAAAAAGAGAGAGAGAGAGAGAGTTGAAGATTTTGAGCCCAAATTTCTCGCTCCAGAAGGGTTTGATAAGTAAAAATTGTCTACTTCACCAAACACACAAAATCAAAAGAGACTGAATCTCTGGGGAAGATCTAGGTGCAACCTTACATCCTACTGTGTGGCTTGATGCAACTAAAATAGCAAAAAAACTGTAAGCACCAGTGAAAATTTTAATTCTCCAAATTTACATGCAAGGAGTGCAGTGGAGGGATGTGGTTGCAGTTTGTGTTGTTGCAGAGCCTCTCTGAACACTCTCAGATCAATAACGCTTTTTTAAGCTTGGTGGCAGCATTTGTCCCCATGCTGGTACATCAGGGATGAACTGAGTTAGGTGCTGAGCAGGGACGGTCCGCGAGTGGAACACGAATTGCCCAGTTGATCCCACACCTGTGAAATGGTGCAGAAGGAAATGTTTTGGCTGCCATAAATTAAGGCAGCTCTGGGACTCATCTAACATACCTCAGGAATTCAGCCTGCCAGCACAAAATTGGACAGTGTGGAAAGCTGGCAAAACAAAATCTCTGCATCTTCCATGGGTTGGGAGAGTGACACAGCTGAGTGACATTGTCAGATCTCTTTGGTATTAGAAAGCAAATAACTACCATTAAATAACATGTTTTGAAAACACAGCATGCACACCACAGCATTTAAAGTGTTAGCTAGTTTAGATGAACCTTTGGATCTCTGGCAGGGAAAATCATATTTGTTACGGATCTCACCCAGCAGAATGAGGCCCAATTCAGACTGATTTCCTAGTGCTACTGCAACACCTATAACAACATAGCATTGTATTAAAAAAGACACTGCTAGTCAGAATCTTTGGAAATCTCGAGTAACTGTAAAAACTAATGTTATATTTTTATATGCAGAGTTATCTCAGCTTGTTCACATTGAAGATCTTTGATCTGTCTAGCTGAACTGGCCAAAAGGTTTCTGGCTTTACTTTCAAAGAAGAAATCTCACAGGCTGCAGAAGTGTGTACACTGATACCAGTCTTCATCTTTTAAGCTTGCATCAATAGCTCTTTGTTCCAATGGCCTCCCATCCATATAATGAGTATATCAAAAGATGTTCTGCATTTATCGGTGGATATAAGCCTTGTGCAAAGGGGTGTCCTGCAGCTGTGCACAAAAATCCAGCATCATGGGATTGGAAGCATGCAGTGCACAATGCCCTGAACAGTGTGACTGAGATGCGTAAGTTCCCTGTCCACTCATTGAGTAAATCCTCACCTGGATATATCACAGCAACTTTACAGAATCTGAAGAGATGATGGAGTGAAAAGTTTGCAATGACAGAACTTTTTTTTTTCAGTGTGAAGTGGAGGATGCAGGTCATTCAACTGATGCTAATGGTTTTAGCAAGACACTGGAAAAGGTCAAGATCAGAATGGCTCTCAGTTCTGGAAAATATGTTACAGTTGTTCTTTTCTTGTTCAGTGAGTGATTCCTTATCTATCAATAATACTGAAGCTAATTCATAGTCTCTTAGTCCAGAGAACCCAGCCAAAGGATTGCATTCTGAATTTGGCCCACCAGAAGAATTCAATCAACTTATAGTTCATTCCTTGCCACCATCTTTCCTGCAGGCTGCTGAGATATCAGCAGGACACAGGCTGGACAGACTGCTCCAGTAGCCTTCTCTGTGCCTTCACTTGGTTGCTTCTCTGACGTGATTAGCTGCACAGCTTTCTAGGGCCCAATGTGCTGGCATTCCTGGCCTCAGAGAGAAGGGGGTATCTGATCATGTCGCAGAAGGACATGATGTAATGTCCTGCCATATAAACTTACTCACAGAATAAGGAAATCAAGTGTGTGTATTCCCTGATGGTCTATGTCTGCATTTGGGGTCACAAGACAAAGAAAGTGGTCATATCATGGAGGTCTACAGAGTATGGTCCTCCATAAGGGACTGAGACCAGATCCAGTCATGAACTTCAGGGAAGACCAAGCCAGCTTGACTGTCCTCTTTGCCGGTGCTTCCTCTTCACCCCATTTTTGTGGAGCTGGCATGGGAGCCAGTTACCCCGGGTACGCGCCTCCCGAGAAGCCCAAGCGGGGTGCCGGGCTCAGAGGCTCACTGCCGCTGTACGGTGCATGGCATAGCCACCAGCCCTCCCCACGCCGCGGGGCCTGGCCCGCTGTGAGGTGCTGGTGGTGTCGGTGGCACCACGCGCCGGCTTTTCTCAGCGAGCAAGTGTGTGAGGAGGCCCTATGCCTTGGCCTTGCTCTCCACCCAAGCGCGGCACCTTGCCGGCTTTTCCTCCATTTCCACCGAGCAGAGGGCGCTCTGCTCTCAGAAGTGGCTCCCCAGCACATTCCCGGCATGGAGCCGAACCACTGGAAGGAAAAAGTCCTGCTCACACACACACCCTACGAGACAAAAAA
>VXAA01000828.1:1006345-1106269 GCA_013399115.1 Anseranas semipalmata | reverse complement strand
GGGCCTCTGCCCGCCACAGGGCCACTGCCCGCCGCAGGCCCCCGCCGCCCCCCGGCCCCCGCCGCGCGGCCCCGCGGCCCCAGCACGGCGCAGCGCGGTGGAAAAGCCACAAGGCGAGCTGCTCTCTGGGGGGGGTGGAGACAGACACAGGCGGAGTCAGATCGCAAATTCTTGAACCTTTAACATCCTTTCTGTAATTTGAAACATACTTGTTCCCATTCCAGAACCTTTTTTTTTTTTTAAATTCCTTCCTTGAGGCTGTGGAAATACGTTCAGAAAAAAAAGAGAGAGAGAGAGAGAGAGAGGGAGAGAAAGAAAAGAAAGGAAGAAAAAAAAGCAAGCCCACTGCTTATCAGAGGCTCCAAAACAAAACAGAAACGTGAGAGCGCAGCCCTCCCCAGCACAACTGCTTGCGGGCTCAGATTTCCTGTAGCAGGGTCACGGCTGCGGCAGCTGGTCCTGCCCGAAACAAGGCGACCAAATCCTGTCTCCTCTGCAAATGGCATTTGCCTCCTCCCGCTTTGCGAGATCGCGGTGTTCCGAGCGGAAGGAGCCATGAGCAGAAGGCTGGGGCACTGACTCGTGCCTGCTCGCGTGCAGGAGGTGATCCCCTCCCGCAGCTTTCCTACACAGGCGAGCCCCTTTCAGCTGCCCCCGGTTTTGCCGGGGGCAGAGGGTGCAGCACATCCCTCTGCTGGGTGCTTCATGTCCCCCAGCTACAAGTGCTCCTGTCTGACTACTTCCACAAGAGTGGCAGGAAGACGGTTCCCATGTTTAGGGTGGGGTGTGCACACATGGGAGAGGAAAGCTGGGCTGACGCACACTGCGAAAGACTTTGCATGTCACTAATCTCCCCAAATGGCACAGAGCAGCGTGCAGCGCTTTCTTGCATCAGCCAGGCCGTGGGACCAACTCCTTTCCCCCGGGTAATCCACAGCAGGTGACTGTGCTGGTGCAGCAGGGCCTTGTGTTTGCTTTGTGTAAGGAAGCAACAATTGCCAGCAACACCAAACGCCACCCCAAGTCAGCAGTGTCCTGAAGCTCCTGCTGGCACGCCAGCGGTGCTGCAGCAGGGCTGCTAGGTGGGCAGCAGCAGCACCTACCCCACTCTCATCCACAGAAAGACTCACACCCTGCTCTTTCAAACTAGAAAAACAAGGGTGAGGGGAGAAGCTTTCGTGTTTCTTTGCCATTATCATAGGTCTTGACTGTGTTAATGTGGTATCACGTTGTTTACATGTGTATGTATACGGATGGGTGTGAGCAACCCATAAAGAAGGCGGGAGGTTTTCCAGGGGAGAGTCAAGCGGGCACATGTGCATCACCTGAGGCAGCTGGATGACTGCCGAGCCAGGAGTCACCTCTGTGCATGGGGGAGAAGTCATCCAGAGGGAAGGGCGGGACTGGGCACAGGACACAGCCCTTACCTGCTGTGCTCCTCCCTGTCACAGCCACTGCTCTGCACAGCTGGGGCATTTCTGTTTCCTCAGGTGTGCGGCTGGAGGAGGAGGAGGACCAGGACTATCTGGAAGACGGAGATGGGGCAGATACTTTTATCTTTTTGGAAGGGACAGGAAGGGACACTTCAGGGTTTCCCCATAGCCAAGTCAGGCCTTTCAGCCACACGTCCCTGGTAGGAAGGCTGCTAGGTTATGCCCAGCAGGGAACTCCTCTCCTTAACCCAGCTACTTGCAGTACAAGTCACCAACACTCTGCAGATTGGCAGGAGACACCACAAGGCCCATGTGTGCTTAAATATTTCACATCACACAGCACATGTTATTCTGGCTGTCTGCAACACTGCAGCATTTGGACTCCCTCCCTCTGAGGAGATAAAGCATCTTGATAGCTTAGCTGTGTTTATCCAGGCACCCTCAAGACAGTCTTTGTCTCTGAAGCTGGAGATTGAAGCTCACTGCATCATCCCATCTTCTGAATGTTTCCCCCAGATGGGAGCCATCCTGCTCAGGGCACCCCCATCGTCTCTCTGTGTCCATCCTTTGCCCTCAGCCTGTATTGCTGCTTTTTCAGCCAATACAACTGTAACATGGTGTCCTCTTTACCACATCTCTATCACTTTATGGAATATAAGCTCTCAATACAAATACAGATGCTCTGACTTTTTCCTGGACATCTTGGATACTAAGGGGTTATTCATGCTCTGTTCTCAGGCACCAGTTGGNCCCCCCCCCCCCCCCCCGACTGTCATGCAAGCCTGGTTGGAGTTGCTATTAATCTGAAACAAAACTTCAGTTAAACATGTATTATGCTAAGTTAATGACTTTGGGGTGTTACCAACTTTCTAGAGATACAACATGTGACTCACTAACTAGATGACAGACTAAGTAACAAGTTCTTTTTCCTGGCCAAATTTATAAGAGCAGGTTTCTCCTACCTTTTTTGCAGTGAACCCTATACTGGTGGCAAACAGGCCAAATGAAATCTGTCCCTATAAGAATTGCTATCCCCTGCTAGCTTTTACTCAATCACAGTTCCACATAGTTAATTCATGCCCAAATAGCTGAAACAAAATTGTTCAGTCCCC
Organism: Anseranas semipalmata; assembly: GCA_013399115.1. Taxonomy (NCBI): domain Eukaryota; kingdom Metazoa; phylum Chordata; class Aves; order Anseriformes; family Anseranatidae; genus Anseranas; species Anseranas semipalmata. Next base: position 1,103,724 of record VXAA01000828.1, on the reverse strand, counting down.
CCGACTGAAAGATTTTGGAGGATGACACCTGGACTTCTGGGGGTCACTGTTAATGAACAAACTCTGTGGATGGGACTTCTATCCTGAGCCAAATGGCATGTTAAGAAGTGATGGAGAAAAATCAGCACTTGCCAGTTCACCAGAAAAGAAAATGTCCCAGCCCATGCCCTTCCTCCCCTGCTGCTTCCTTGTACTCATCACAACTCCTGGGCACCATCTGTGGACCTCTGCAGAGCTCATGATCTAAAGCAAGCAGCATGCCAAAGGTATGTGGGCCAGAGCCAGCCTGCAGCTTGTCGCCTTTGCAATGATAGGCATCTCTAAAGGGATATTAAGTGCTTCACAAAGGTAGCTGAAAATTCTCCTTACATAGGGAAATCTCTGTAAGATGCTAAGCTAAGAGAGGCATCCTACCCATCTGGCCATGCTACAGGGACAGGTGGCATTTGGGCCACAGGCCAAGCTCCTTAGCTGTTCAAACCAGGGACCTTCATGTCTTCAAGAGTGAAGGAAAGTAAGAGAAGCTTTTACGCATCTTTGCTCCTACATCAGATCCTAGTCTCAGGAGATGTGGCTGGGACAGACACATGCCAGTACCGGCAGGCAGACAGAAACCTTCTGTTTTATAAATACCAGCTTGTATCCAGCTGCCCTTTCCGTATTGGGCTGGTTATTCATTGCGGAGGTGAGTCTGAGGATGCGATGAAGACGGCAAGAGAAAACAGCCCACAGACATGGGCAGCAAAGAAGAAAGGACTAACGACTTGGAAGAAGAGAGCTGCGGCTGTCTCTGTTGACAGAAGTTTGCAGGGGCTGAGAGGAGACACGTTATAACAGGCTGGATGGAGTCACAGCAGTGCTGGGAGATGGAGGGGTGCAAACGCGCAAACATGCTCTCCAATGCCTTCACTCTCCATGAAAAGCAGCACACACTGCTTCACGCGAGGTGAGTGCAGGGGACTGCTTTAGTAGCCTCATCTTCTCTGCTAACCTCTAGCAATCGGATCCTATTGAAGAGATAAGAGCACGCAGGCAGACCTGAAATGAGGACGAGACTCCTAAACTCAGTATGACTTCTAACTGCTTGTCCCAGACTGTGACCCTGTTCCAGGCTCTGGGAAGCCCAAAGGAAGATTCAGCTGTACAGGAGGTATCCTCCTGTATCCCTGCACAAAATGGAAGCAGGGTGGTCTCTGGATGACGGCAGGGTGCAGGGAGGCAGGGATTCCTGAACACCACCCTCCCTTTTGACACTGATTCGCAAGGAAACATTTTGTCTCGCAAGTCTGTTTCTCCCTCTGTTTTTTTCTTCGCCTTCGGAAAATGGTGCAAATAAAGCTGAGCTGCCTCATAGCTTGCGGATGCCTGTACTATACTGTACAGCACTCCTGGGAGAGGAGTAAAAAAGGGTAAAGGACTAATATGAGTCTTTGCAAGGACTTGTGTCCATGCCAGAAAAGGGTGTGATGCCGAGTCCTGCTCCAGTTCCATTCCCCAGCCTGTTCCCATAGGCTGTGACTTTTGTTAATTCCAGTCCTGGGGCTAGAAGAAAGTAAGACCAACAGCTCAGTTTGCTCTGACAGGACTGAGCCCTGCTTGAAAATATAAGGAAACCTCCTGAGTCAGCAGCTCACTTGCTCCTACTCTTGGAATAGCTGAGATTCCCGGACACAGTAACTTGACTCTGCTCCTGGCTCAGGGCAGCCACTAGCTGAAAGGCAAAATAAAATCCCCTCCTGGCCCATTAACGAGGCCTATTCTGGGTTCAGGAGAAAGCAGTCTGACTGATGAACTCCCCTGGCTCAGGGGCTCTGGCTGGGGCTGGGAGAGTTCTTCTTTCGTTATTCAGCAGACAGGAGGATGTTAATGGAGAGCATATGGGAGGGGAGGGAGTACTGTGGATATTGCTGGAGGACAGCCAGGCTGAATCAAAGCCCCAAGAAGCCTATTCTCCATCCGGGCAATGCTAAAACAGGCCACGGAGAGACAAGAAGTCCAGCTGTGATACGGGGGAGTTGGGAAAAAAGCTCGCTGCCTTCCCCAGCCTTTTTACTCCCACTCCAAATGGGACAATGGTGCAGTATTGTCACAGTCCTGTGGGCATGGTATTCACAGTGGAAGCCTTTCTGGGGAAAAGCTCCTGAGAGTCCTGCTATAGATTTCAGGGAAGCAAGAACTGCCTCTGTGTTTGCAGAGTGCCATCTAATTTATGGTGCTATAGAAATGATGAATTACAACAGTGCTACAGGCTAGAGATGGAAAAGCCCTGTTAACTCCTCCAGTCCATCTCCCAGAGCTGATGCAGGACTGTTGCCTCTCACACATTTCCTCGGTTTCTGTCTGGACATGTTTTGAACAAGCGAGCAGCTGAGGTTTCCACATTTTCCACTTCTTAATTCTGCTTTAAAAATAAAGCCCGATGTGATTAATGTAGTATGGATTACCCAGCTGCTTGGCTATGTCAAGCAGGATGGAACAGAGTGCATCAAAGGCAGCCCACATCTGCCTTACTGTAGAGATAAAATGGAGGACTGGCTAGTGAAGACTTGATCGCAGCTTGAGCAGAGAAGCTTCCCATTAAGTAGGAGGGCAGTTAGAATCAGCTCCTGTAAAATGAGGCGTGTTCTTTTTGGCTCCTGACGATCTGTTAACACAGCCCTGACTGAGGCAGATTTTGGGCATCCATGATGCTTGGCCTTGCATCATTCACCAGACCTTAATTAACTAAGGAGCCTGGCTTGTTTAGCCTAGCAAAGGGGGATATAATTGCTATCTATAAATAAATACTTCAGGGGGTGAACACATGGGGAGGAGGAAGGAGCTATTTAAAGATAAAGGACAATGCTGGCATAAGAACAAATGGGTGTAAACTAGCCATGCATACATTTAGGCTGAGGTTTGTCAGGTTTCTAATGCTCAGAGCACTGAAGCTCTGTGAAGGCCTCCCAATGGGTTTAGTGAGGCCAAAAAGCATGCTGGCTTTAGGAATCAGACACATTTACTCAAATGATTGTATGATATGGCTGCCTGTGCGAGCAAGGAGCTGGACAAGAAGCCCAGAAGGAATGCCCTGAGGTTCTCTGGGCTGCAGTAAGTACAGGGTGAGTTTTGGCTAACCAGGTGCAGAGCCCAGTAGGAGCAAGGTGGGGAAGAACTGGAAGACTAATAAAACCTGAGAAATTTAAACTGCGTCTTCATTGCATTGTGGGCAGATATTACTCCAGGTAAAACTGGAACCTGAAACTAACCCCTCTCCAATGGCCATGCTGGCTGGCTTTGTTTAGGGAAGGTTGTGGGGGCAGGAGGAGATTATCAACAATAGTTGTGATTAGTTTGTGTGGAGACATACACAAGGGAAAAGAAAAGAACTGATGATTGGTTTTGCTGTGAGCAGGTTGAAGCCGGGAAGCCCACAGTTCTGTTCTGCCATCCTCAGAGGCAAAAAGATTTCATGAGCCAGGAAAACCTCAGCTATGAGAACGTCTTGTCATGTTCTCCAGTGGAATAACAGCTCAGCCTGACCTCAGGCTGAGAGCAATACATGGTGCCCTGCGCACCAGAACCCTTCTCTACAAAGCCAGTGCCAAACAGACAGTGGGTGTCTTTCCCCATGGCTATCCTGAAAAACAGCTAGAATAGGAGAGACCTTGACCCTTGGCTAAGGCTTGCTAGAGAGGCGGATGTCCAAATCTTAGCTGCCCTATCCAACTGGAAGCTATAACAATAAATCACATACTCCAGCTTACATCACCAGCATAAACAAGATAATGGACCTTATACCAGAGAAAGATCTGTTGTAATATAGCACTTTGCTTTATCCTATTCCTGCTGGGAGAAGAGGGATGAGGGACAGCCTGCAGAGACGAGACAGCTATACAAGTGGCACAGATCTCCCTTGTATTGCGGGAGTTTTCCTGTGGGAATCTCCTGCCTGTTTGAGTTCTGTCTATGCTCCATAAGCACGGCAAAGCAAATTTAGCAGAGACCAGAGAATCTATCTGAAAATGCCTTAGGGGGGACAGAGAACAGGGTATAAATGGAACTGCAGTGATGTCTCTTCTAATTCTTGTAATCTGTCACCCCGCTACGACAGTGATAGGTGCTTTAGAAATCCACAGACAGACTGAATATGATTTGATCACATTAGTGATGGCCCATGCATCAAGAGATTCAGAGGTTTTATTCAGAAAAGCATTAAAATAAAGGTGGCTGTACTTCCAAATCTCTTTTGTCTGGGAAGAGGATATCTCCTAAGGCTGGCTTTACTCCTGACATTTCTCATTCTTTGCTTTTCCTCACGTATCAGAAATACAACACGAAATGCCTTGTCTTGCTGTTTTCATAATACTGCAGTCAGTCTCAGCAGGAATCTGAGACAATGAGGGTGGGAGGTGATGAGCTGAGTCAGGTCTGAAATATTGCTCCTTGCACTGGAAGGACGTAGATGTGGCTTCTATTTAAGTCACCAGTTCAGGTCTTCGTGATGCAGTGTGGCTGAAAGGCGATGGCTGTTACAGGGTCTCCTGACATCAGCCGCAGGATTCCCATCCAAGTGCTAGCTAACTTCATGCAGCAGCCCAGCAAGCTGAGAACTGCATGAATGAAAGCAACACCACGCTGGCTGAGGAGCAGCACACATGGGAAGCTTGTCCTGTTGCTACTTGCATTTTCCTGGCTGTGTGAAGCTTAGGCATTTTTCATCCTCCAGGTCTAAACTTCTTGGCCTGGTAACCTTCATCAAGTTGAATGAACTTTAAAAAACAGGAGAGAAGATGAGGAAAAAAAATTGATTTTCCTTTGAGGGGGGCTTTTTGCCTTTTTTTTCTTTTTTTTTTTTTTTGAGATACAAACCAACAGTTTTTTTCCTTTGACCTCCCAAAAACGAAGAGAATTTATGGGTCATTTTCACATTTTTAACTGACATCCTAATTTTCTTCACAAAAACACTTCAAACATCGAGAACCTCAATAAATCTCAAAAGCACACAGTTAAAAGTGTTTGCACAGGCTGTAAAATTGAAACTCTGGATTTGTACAATTCATGCTTACGGTCAGTCATGTCAAGATTTAAAGAATCTACCACTTCAGCCATCTCAAAAAGACAGTAAATCTAGATTATGTATTGAAAGTGCTTAGGGAGTCTGGGTATTTGTACCAATGAAATGCCAAAATATTTTACTGACATGCTCCATTTTTTACATTCTTTTACTAGTAGTTTTTTTTTTTTTAATGTATATATATGTGTTTTAATGCTGACAGTTAAATGTTGGCTATTCTTAGTTTTCAACTGGCTAAGCCTCCTCCAGTCAAAACAGGAGGCTGAACAATTTCACACACATGGCACCCTGGGCAGAAGACAGTGGAAAACTCAGATTTGTGCATGGCCTGGGCTGAATATAGTTAGGGCTACATCTTTTGAAGCTCTGCAAATGTCACACACAATTTCTGACTATTTCCACAGGAATGATTCACTGGGGGGCTGTTGCTAAAGAGTCTGTGCTAGTCCCCAGTGTCCCCACGCAGGGCTCGAGGTTGTGGCACTGTGGAAGTGAAGGGGGTGACTCAGAAGGGAATATTTCTTCTGCGTCAGAAGCACTTTAAAGCACCCTAGGGGAGCATGCAGCTAGAATTGTAAACTGAAGCTTCTGAGGGATGTCCACCGTATCGTGCATTTAAGAGACATCTAAATCAGCCCTAGTACCAAAAGCAATATAGTCGCATTCAGGTAGCTCTCTCACTGGACCACTTACCCTCTCTTTTAAATGCACTCACCTAGCATTGGTACATCTCTTTCCTGACCCAAATCAGCTCTCCTATCTAATTTGAGCATCTCTGTATGATACTGCTTGGTGCTGCACAGGCATCACCAGTAGCTCTCTCCACTGGAAGGGTGCCAGGAGCACATTTTATTTACGGATGGCAATCACTTAGAAGAGGCCAAACTCCTTCCGGATTTATGATGAAGTTACATAAAACCGGTGCATAAAAGATTTAAATACAATTAACTAACTCAGACCAAACTCGCTCAGCATAAAGGAAGAGTGGGAGCATTCTCAGTGAACCCAGCTCCAGTGCCAGGTACTTGACAACCCAAAGGCTCCTGATGCGGTTATAAACAGCTCATGGTGCTTTAGTCCTGACTGTCAGGGCCCCGATGCCCTCACCTGGGGCTCCCCCCACCCTGCCCACGGCCTCCGGGGCCACCAGTCCCTGCCCCAGCAATGCCATAGGACGCTGGTCTCCAGCTCCCACAGCCTCGCCCTGCTTGCCCACCCTCGACCCGTCACCATTCCCATCCCCATGGAGGTGCTCAATGCCCGGGGCTGGGGCTGCCCTGGCTGACCCCAGCTGCCCTGCTCCTGGCTGGGGTGGTGGGACAGGCTCTGGCTGCCCCACAGTCCCCATGGCCCCCACACCTCGGCCCCCAGGGAGCCGCCAGCCCTCACTGTGCCCTGACGCTGACTTCTCTTCGCTCTGTAGCAGTTGCCTGGCACTTTCCTACAAGTCAGGATGTTAAGAAGGAAGGAATGCCACCCCTACTACAAAATAATCTGATCGTAACCATAGTCTCCCCCCTCCTCCTCAGAGTCCAGACAGGTGCTCAAAGGCATAATAAAATATAAGACATATTTAATTCTTGCCATAAACAAAAATTGCTTTGGGATGTGAAAGACGAGCTACTCTTTCACCCCCACCGGGAAGGTTTGGTCTCGCTGCATTGTCCATTCGCTCCTCTGAACGGCTTCACTTCCCGCTTTCCATCTCTGGCAAGAACCAATATGCTTCTTCCTTGCCATAAAGAGGACACCATGAACCAGTCTTCCTCCAAGCTGTTTCCCAGATCACCTTTTGGTCTCCATGAATTTGGATTTAAAGACAGTAAATCCACTATGGTTTTCTGACTTCCTACGAAGAAATTGAAGAAATTCTATTGAGAAATATTGCGCATAGTGAGTGAGACACACTCAAACAAATGACATTTCTATGATTGTCTCTCTCTCCAACTGAGCTATGGTAGCTCCTGATGACTTTATACTTTATTCCACACCCTGGGGAACAGTTTATGTACTAAGAGGTTTAGGCGAAAAACAGATATTCAGAGATTAGGACTCATTAGACGCCTGCTTCTCCCACAGGCAGCAGCACTAGAGGTAATGCAGTCACCCGCCCCTCACTTTTCCTCCCCGGTTGCTCACTTAAATCCAAGTTGCAGAAAGGAGTCAGCAGATCAAACAGCAGGTCACAACTGAGGTGCTTTCACCAAGCAAAGGAGGTCCATGGCCAGGACAACTCACCAGAAGCTGTGCTGGCTGGGTTTCAGGGGGGCTGCAGATTTGCCCTGTAGACCCTCCCGTACCATGCTGGGCTGTGGAAGATTGCTTTATCTTTGCCAGCCAAATCTAGAGGGGCACGCTGCTCACCTGATGTTACATATCAAAGCAGCGATACAGATGGAAGGCAACCAACCATATTCAAGGCCTACAGTATGACAGAAATGGTTGAACAACAGCATCATCTGCTGCTGGCCCTGAGAAGAAGAAGCCCACTGCTCCACGAGCAGGGGCAGTCTCCTCTAGGGTCTCTTAAGCGCTGCGGTTACATCAACAGCAACAGGCTGGTCCTGTTCAGAGGCAGCCTTTTGTGCTTCTCATGGCATTTCTGGGTACCGTTAAAAATAAATCCACACTATAACAACGGTATGGAATGTAGGGTGCTTGTAAGGGATCTGTTTTTACTTTCTGGCTGTAGCCATACAATCTGGGTCAGTATGGATGGCACATATAACCATGTGGAAGATTTCGTTCTTTCCAGCTGCTCCTCATTACCATTTGCTTTCAGTAATTTCAAGGAATACTGTAGCTACCCTTTCCAAGTCTCTGTCAGACTTTCTTCCAGACATAGGGATTCAGGTGGCTTTAGTTGTTCCATTTTTTTTTTTCAAAGAAATTTGAGTTCTTCTAATACAGTGTAATAAGGGCATCGTGTCCCCAGGAGGGACTAATTCTCATTTCCTGGCCCAGCGTTTGAAGTAGGTAAGTTACCAAAACAATTCTGCAATCTGTGGCACGGTTGCACACTGGAAATGGCATTCTTGGGAGAATATTTAGAAATGGGCCTCTATTTACAAAGGAAGTTCAGTGAAGTCGGGACTGGTCTGTCCCACGTGAAGTACAGCGGGGCTCCAGCAGTACCACTGAACCAACAGGAGGAGTGCCAGGGGCTGCCAGAGGAACCAGTCGCGAGCGTCCTGAAAAAGCAAGAGCTGCCCCGGTGTCGGGTGCCCAGGAGGGCCAGGTGCCACCTCCTCCTGCTGGCCGCTCAGGCCGCCGGCTGGGAGCAGTGCGCGGCCAGCCATCTTGCTCCAAGCCAGCCTCAGAAATCCACGTTTGCCAAGTAAGAAGGAACAAAAATGTGTTGAGCAAAAGATTTAATTTCCCAGTGTCTATGGGGAAATCAACAGACAATGGGAAGCAACATAAAAAACATATACATGAAAGACTGTTATTTAAAACCAGTTGACATAGTCATTTTCAATGGAATCTGGCTGGCTCTAGCCAGTATTTAATTCAAAAATTCCTCAGGAATGAAGGTCTTTTGCAGGCCAGCTTTATTTGGCTGGGGTTGGGCTTTGCTTTTTCCCACATCCCGCCTGCTGAAGTTAGAGGTTGATGGCACGCAGCCTGATTCCTCTGCCTCTTCCTGCGACAGACACATCCAGCCAGCATCACCTCTGTTTTAAATTGTCTGCTAAAATGGCTGTATGCAACAGCTGGAATGGGAAAGAGAAGGAACAGTGTAATCTGCTCTGCTTGCTGAGAACAGAGCAAAAAATTACCTGATGGAAGATGCCGTAAGGAATCAGGGAAGCAAAAGAAAAAGATACAGTCCAGCATAGGCTGTGCACAGTCCCATGGCAGAAACAGCTTTCCCGCGTGGTATCTCACAAGCCCAAAGTGCTGCAACGAGAGGCATTAGTGCACAGCGGACAACAGCAGCAACGCACTTGCTGCTAGCACTAGACCTTGAAAATTAAAATAGTGACATACCTAAAGGACCTTTCAACGCACTGACCAAAAAAGATCAGGAGATCGTTCTTTACCCTCTAAGACGTGCAGCTGAGCTAGGGGCACTTAGAAACTCTGGCTTTGCAAAGGATGGATAGAAATCTTCCTCCTACTCAAATGTTCAGCAAGGCACATAGCAGGCAGAGAATGCAGCAGGCTGATGAGGTTAAGGTATTCCCATTGCAAAGCCCTTCGTATGACAGTGGTAAGGCAACCAACCCGACCCCACCCCGCGTAACTAACGCACCCCGCTGCGCTGCACCTCTCTCTCGCGCACCCCACTTCCCTCACCCTGCCTCCCGGCACGCTCAGCCCCGAGCCTGCTAAAACCAAGGTATTGCCTCCTGTTGGGGCGGGGGGCGATACCGCAGCTCCAGATGTGCTCTGTCTGTTCTCTGCAACTGTTCATGGGAAAAACAAAAAGCCCGGTTGCCATGGAGACCGTATCTCTGGCGCGAGGTACCCAGCGGGCGGCAGCGGCTTCTGGCTGCCGCGGGGCCCGGGGCCCGCACTGAGGCCTGGGGCCTGCACTGAGGCCGGGTGGCCAGGACAAGGAGGACGTGGTGGGCCCGAGGGTCTGTGGATCCCGTTCCTGGAAAGGTACGGTGAAGTAAGACTCAGGGGAACTTGGAGGCACGCAAAAGCTGTTCCAAACCCCAAGAGTCTGCGCAAAGAAAGCTGGTAGCCTCTATTGAGCTGGAAACCTTTTCCAAGGTTTTAATTATTGTATTTACAGAGCTAATACTAGGAATAGTGGAGAAACTAAGCAAGATCTTTCTGCAGAAGAGGATTTTTTCCAGGAAAGCAGAGGAAATGCCATTTTCTGAATCTTTTAGAACTTATAGCTGCACTTGGTAAAGGAAACGATCCTCTATCGGTCCCCAGGAGATGCATGAAATGAGACCAATTAGGGCTTCTCCAGCTCTAAATACTAGGACTGTGCAAAGACATACTTTATCCTTATTATCTTTGAAAGTGAAAATGAATAGGGTGTGTCCCAGCTGAATAAAAATCAGGGCTTGCATTATGTAAAAAGATAGAGAAAATGATCTACTCTGTCCTTAAAATCTTGGAAAACGTGAGCACAGTGTTACCAGATCGAGCAGGAATATCTGTTTGTGAAGTCCAGTCTTAACGGTGCCCACCTGCTGAAGCCTCAGAGGACAGGAGAACACCAGGTAACCCACCTGGCCAAGGGCATACTGCAGTACACGGTGACAGAAATTGTCTTGAACCGGGGGAGTGACCCTGAAACGTGAAACTCTATCTGTTTTAACTGTGCTCTGACCCCACTGACAAAGATTAGACCGTGGGATTTCCAGAAGAGTGGTGTGCTGGGTTATCCCATGGAGCAGATGTAGATGTGCAACCTTCTAGATGTGCTCGCAGGAGCTCTGGGAAAGGCCTGGACAGTTGCCCACTCTCCTCTGCATTTTTTTCCCCAAAGCAGTTTTGCTTCATTACTGCTGAAGAAACTGAGAACGGCTGTTGACAGGAAGAAGCCCTATTAGCAGAGACACCCTCCTGGAGGTGGTAAGGAACAGACATTAGGCTGCTGTCTAACTCATGCACCAGTCCAGCTGGCCGGGGCTTATTCCTCCTGACATTTGCTTTCTGAGGTACTGCCATCCATATTAGATTCCGTCAAAAGCCATTTTGCCACCAAGCTGCATCGCTTCCTGGGACATGTGTCGCTGCAGGGGGCCACCATGCCCCATCCAACGTCCTGGAGAGATGACATCCACCCCAACATCAGAGACTGGGGAGATACAATGCCTTAATTCAGAAACATGAGGGGTCCCTCCCGCCATGGAGATATTCTGCATTTGGCTGGTTAAAATGAAACAAACTCAAAATTTGCTGTTATTGGATTAGAAATGCCATCACTGGTGACGTTTGCTCTGAAGCTATCTAACTCCAGATAGCGTTCCCATCAGAGCTCAGACACAGAGGTGTCTGATGGGTGACAGCTGCTCAGAGAACGGCAAGGTAAGTAGCTGCTACAGGACAGGGTGCTGAGAGTTCAGCACGTGGTGGGGCGCGATCCCCCAAACCAGGGCTGCGCTGGGCACGTGGTATAGCTTAGAAGACTCACCTTGTTTTAAAAACTGAAATTCCTTTCCTGGTCCTGAAAGAAGGCACAGCCCTGCTGGAGAACTGCAGTGTTAATTTGCATTCGAATTTGGGCAATTTCATTTTGCTTCCTAAATTTTCCATATCATACATGGCTGGATGCAGCATCCCGCTACTTCAAATGTTGCACAGGGTTGCTATGCTCTGTTAAATAACTTCCTCCTTCCTTGCCAGAAATAGCTACATTTCAATAGCAAGTGAAGAGATCCTAGTATTTATAGTTTCTAGAGCTTCAAGTTGGGATCACTGAGATACAGAAACGTAAATCCATGGTTCGATTTTGCTGTCTGGAGAAGAAGCAGTTAATAGGGGGGAGCATCCAGTATGGCCAGTTTAGCCTCTCCACCAGCACCTACCAGGAAAAGGAGGTTTGTGCCCAACCACTGTCTCCTCAGCCCTTTCCGCTGATCTTTGCATTCAGACGGCCTGGGAGACAGAATTTTGGAGCCTGAAGAAGACAGGATACTTCATCAGCACTGCTGTAAGCTGTATTTTAGACTCTGTGACTGAACACTGAGTCGTTTCAGACCTTTGGCTGGCTGATGACGTTCCCCTTCATCCGGAGTCAGCCCGCCGGACACTAAGGGAGGCGAGGAGAGCGGTCAGAGCTGCTGGCAGGGCTGCTGGGAGGCAATCGCTGCCGGCAGGCTGTCTGGGGAGGTGGCTGCACGCAGCAAGGCAGCGAGCAGCAAGGCAGTGAGTGTGTTCACCCGCCCTGGGGCTGATTTAGCTCAGAGGTGGTACAGGGGGACCTTGGCCCCTCTCCAGCTCTAGCCTTCCCGAATAGCATCACGGGTTGAAAGCAAGAGGACTGAAGAAAGCGCAGCCTTGCTTAACCACACATGGAAATGCAGAAACGTCTACAGTAATATGGGGAATCGAGGGAAAGGAGGTGAAAGGAAGGAGGGAGATAGGAAAAGAGGGAGGGAAGGCGAGGATGGCAGGGGATCCTTTCCAGCGCTGCTTACAAGGTGCTGGATAATTCATGGCTCTTGTTTACACTGCTCCAGACCACATCACAGACATTCCCGGCTAATGGCTTCCATCTGGAGCAGCCATGTGCTGCCCAGCCTCCCCCTCGCCGCGCTGGGGTCGCAGCCAGCAGAGGAGTGTCTCCCTCCAGACCTTCCCACCCTCCTGCCTTGCGTGCTGCTGTCACCGGGAGGACTGGCGCATGCGCTGTCAGGTTGCTGTCAAGCCTCCACGACCCGAGATAAGGGGGCTGGGATATACCTCCGGCAGTGGAAAGCCCCGTTAACGTGGGGCCCACGGGCTGCGCGGGGAGTGCGATGCAGGGACACCCAGCCGTTCTGCACAAGCCCAGCCGGAGTCCGGCAGGGATTATTAGCTCTGGCGCAGCACCAACCCCGCTGGACCTGGGCTGCTTCCCAACAGGACCACTCAAGTGTCTCCACATTGCGCTTCCCAGCACGCTGGGCTTGGGAGGGTTTATTAGCATGGGCACAATGCCAGACGTGAGCTGCCTTTCTTGCATCTCTACAGTGCTCGGGCTGAGGGAGCCTCGCAATGCTCACAGTGCAGGGGGAAGGCACCTGCTTGGCTCTGAATGAGCCCAGCCAGGTCTGGCCAGGTCGGGGCTAAGCTGGGCTTAACGGGCCCCGCTGGATCCAGCAGGATTTGTGCGCAAACTCGCAGGTGTTGCACAGGAGTTGCAGGAGTGTGGTCCCGAGACAGCCACGCTGGCTCTGCCCAGGGCTGGTTTGCCAGGCTGAGCTCTGCACTTTGCAGTGTTCAGAGATCCGAACTGTTTCTGGAAGCAGCACCGTGCAGCACGGAGCCTCGGTTTCCGCACCCTGCCAGACCGGGCCTTGCTCGGCTTTCCCTGCATCTGCAGCAAGGCAGAGCTGGGGGGGCTCCAGGACCAGAACAGCAAGGGTGCCGGAGGGCAAAGGTGCACCGTGGAAGTGGACTAGCCAGAGGAGACAGTAGCAAGGAGGGGCTGCTGCAGAGCTGGATGCATTGCATCCAGAAGATCCAGCCCTCGGTAGGCCCAGAGGACAGCAAACGAGGCCTGAAAACCAAATTTAGACTGTCATGACTGCGCAGAAAATCCAGCAAAGCTGGATTCAAACCCCGGCTACCAGGACAGTTGAAGCTAATTTATAATTCTGAGTGTCCCGCTAGGTGCTGGAGGTGTGGTCACGGGTTAAAGGGAGAGGCACCAGGAGATCAGCCCCTCACTCTGCTCTTTGTCTCCGGCTCGGGCTCTCCCGCACTCCCTCTCTCAGCTAAGCAATGCATCCTGGCATCTGTCGAGTCTGATCTGCTCAGAGCCCCCGTGAGAGGCAGGCGAGGAGCTGAGACAGGAATGAAACAGATTCCCGGTCCGTGACGAGGAGCTGAGATTCCTCACTGCGCCCCGTGCGGGTTGCCCTGTCATAAATCATCGTTTGTCAAATTCAATAAGCATCTTTAAGACAAAAAATGACGCTATCTCCTGGGAGCCCCAAGTGCCTGAAATTCTGCACAGATGTGGAGAAACCAAAATATGAGGGAAGGGGGGAGGACGGGGGGGCGGAGGGAGGAGGACAGGTTTTGCATGGCAGAAAGGGAACTCTTCCCTGCGTTCTGCATGCTCGCTGCCTGGGAATGCTGTGCACTCGGCCACGGGCACGTTTTGCCCCCTCTGAAAGGAGGAAGCAGGCTGCCTCTGCAACACTGAGAATCTCTCACTGCGGGGGTCCCGCGCCCACCACGGAGAGCCCCCCGCGAGCCCAGGGGCGAGGGGGAGAAGGTGGCCGCTGGGGACCGGCTTCCTGCTTTGGACGTAACAGGTGACGGGGGACACTTCAGTGGAAGTCGTGCTGCCGCTGTTCCCGCTCCCCTGCCGGCAGCGCGAGGGCTGAAGTCGGGGTTCGGCCCCCGTCCCTGGCGGTGCGGCGCCAGGCGGCTGGGAAATCCGGCTCCTCGCTGGAACGCGCTGCCTGCGGTTCGGAGCAGGGACGAGCACAGTCGTGAAGGAGAAAAGGCCAAGTACGTGCTGCTGTGTGTGCTGGAGCCTGCAGCAGGCTCCGTTTACGCACGTACAGGTTGCACTGCACTGTATCAGTGCCTAAAACGTGATGTATAAATAGGGATATATGCAAATACCCACGGCAGCCATTTTGTGTTCCCCTCAGGACCACAGTGCCTATCTCCAAAATGCAAAATATGAGCCTCCAAAGCTGCTTGAGATGGAAGGAGCAGACAGAGGAGCGAGCCCAGGACGCGGGGCGTGCCATGCTGCCACATTCGCAGCGCCCTGCAGCCCAGGCTCTGCTGTGCTGGGGGGAGCCCTGCCAACCTGCCGGCACCTGGGCCAGGAGGGATGAAGCGGGACAGCCCCCTGAGGATGCACAGCCCGGCACTGGGGCTGTAGCAGGCTCGGCCCGGGCCCGGCGCGGTGCTCTGGGACCAGCAGGGCCCCGTGCAGGCTGGGCCCGTCCTTCTGCTGGCTGCGCGGCTCTGTGCGGCCGCTCTCAGCCCTCTTGTCAGTGAATGAGTCAGGCCGCTGCAGACGAATCTCTTACCACCTCGCATTATCTGTTCCTTCCATGATATGCACGCTACAGAGCAGCCATTTTAGAAACAGGGTGAAGCTTCCTGAAGCCTTTTACAGAGGCTATTTTGAATCCCTCTACTTGCCGAACCACGCGGATACCCTGGTGCCACAAACCTAATTGCTACAGCTGCAGAGGGGCAGTACGAAGATACATTAAAATTCCGAGTAAGTATTAAAAAGATCCTCAGTAGATAAATATGCCTTGACTTTGAAGGTCAGACTATTGATCCATTTGAAGGCTAGAAGCAAGTATTTGAGCTGCACTTGTGATCTTCCCCTTGCTGTTATTATCATTATTGGCATTATTGTTGCAGCAGCGATACCTCAAGGACCTATTCAGGATCCAGATGCCATTATGCTGGGGACGCGGAATTCAAATGAAGAGACCGATGAACACCATCTAATGCGAAACAAAACCACCCCTAAATGTGACAAAACAAGCACGGCGAATCCTCGTGAGGCAAGCTCTGCTAACAGAGCCTGAGCGAGGCCGCTAGGGTGGCTTTGGGAGCTCTGCGCTGTATTGCAGGCCCTTCTGGAGCCGGACTGTCCATACGCCCTCTTTTTCACCCAGGAATTCTGCGCAAATGAAAAGAGAGGAACGAGGCCCCCGAAATGGCGGCAGAGTGGGGCAGCCGGCAGCCTGCCTCCCACGCCGGCTCTGACAACTTGCCCGCCACTGGGCAGTGCCGGGCAAGCAGCCGCTTGGCGCGGGCAGGTGGAACACGCGGTTGCTGCAGTGGCAGCGAGCACGCTTCCGTGTGACAGAAACGCGGGAGCCCTGACGTTAACCCCGCTGGCGGGTTCCTGCCAGACAGGTTCCTGCAGAGGCAGCGCGAATTCCTGGGAACTGGGTGATTGTTCAGGCAGCTACCTATGGATCGCATTTCTCTAGCAGCAGTGGGTTAACCTGAATTCACCCGGGGAAAGCGAGCCTGGGTGCGCCTCTGTGTTCTGCAGATGCTCTCCACAAATGCAGCTCGGATAGCATGCCCTGAGAAAACCGGGGAAAGACACACTGCGGTATTACATAGGCCGGTTACTTCAGACATGGAAGTGATTGTCAGAAACTGGGGTGGCAGCAAGTAATCTTAAAGATTAATCAACCCTCTCCCCCACTGTAATTCCTTGGCGATAGCTTTCCAGTAGGATAAAGCTGTCATTTTTTTACTCTGCAGGGAGATACCAGACTCTAAGACTGCGGTGATTCAGGTCTGAATCTTGCCTAACTGCAGTCTTAGGCCAGGTAAATTCTATTTGGTGAGAGAAATAAGTACTCTTCTTTAGTCTGCTCTCCCAAGGAAGAAAGCTGAGGTGATTGTGCTACCCACACACCTCTCCCTTGATACCTTTTTAACCCTGTGATGATTTGCAGTCCAATTTGCAGCATTCTCAGGCAATGAAATCTCAGGCCAAATCTCAGGTAATACCCTTCATGAAAAGGAATGGCTGGATAAACCAATGCAACCCAAATTAGTGTCTGCACAGAGGGGCAGGAGGGCAGACATCCGTGGTGGTACCCGCTGGTCGCAGGCAGCTGACCAGCCAGCCTGCACTGGTGCCCAGTCAGCACATGCAGGTTCCTACCCAAATGGGGTGTTGTGGAGATGTACAGGTAACTGGGCTACTGTCTGGTTTCGGGAGAAGTCTCTGGGAAATCAAGCACCACGTGCTTATGGAAGGTCCTTTGTCGGTGGCACCCGTTCAAAGCTGCATGAGGGTCTGAGATGGCAGAGGTAATCCTGATGTTCCTGAGTGCCCAGAGCCCTGAAAATTAATGCAGGAAGGGAAAGGCAAAGATGCATGTAAATGTTTTGAGCACATGACTCTACAATTAATGAACGTGATATTAATATAATAGACATACCCATGTATCTGCTCATACGTTACATTTCTGCTAAACCTCTAGGGTACCGGTAGTAGAAGTTCACAAAAACAAAGCAAAGGTCATGATGCTGACAGGGTATCTTTATTGCTAGACAACTCCCCAACCCACCCATGATAAATTAAGGCCCTTATTCCTGCTTAACCCATAACCTTTGTAGTCTGCCCTGAAGGTCATCCATTTCAAGTTTTCCAGCCTGGGGATGGGGGCAGGTAAGAGATCCACATTCAAAGGTCCCTTCTGCTCCTATCTGACGTACAAATCAGTTCAGATAGCCTCAGCGGTGCATCCCCCCCGCCACGGTACAGGCACGCAGAATACTCGCAAAAACACACAGCGGCGGAGATAAAGCTAATGGTTTACATGCGACACACGCCCAGACGTGTTCCCTCCTGGTGGTGCCCCCTCCCCCTTGTGCTTTACACATTATATAAGAATTTTATTCTCTAGTATGCTCTGAGGAAGGTGGCATTTTGCCAGATTTCAAAATGGCCTCATTTATCACCTAAATCCCCTATGAAAGCTAGGGAATAAGGTTTGTAAAACAGCCCAGATTAATGAGGCTGCATCTACATCTTAATAGCTTTTGTGTGTGCACAGTACTTCCACACGCATTTGTGCGCAGTGTGTATTTCTGTGCTTCATGGACTCTGCTTACTCCTCTTACCTGGTATATCTCCATGTGCTTGTGTTTCTCCCTAGTTCTGGGTGCGGGTGTTGTCTGTGTGCAGCACATACAACCTCCTTCTGTGTCTGTAACTGCTTATGCCACATGCAGGTGAAATCCCCCGTGAGTATCTCCGGTTTTGCGGATGCTATCTGTGTATGGCATCTATTTATGCCGGAGTTTTGATATCAGGGTCGGCTGGTATACTTGTCTGTGAGTTGAAGTCACCGCTTCGGTGCTGGCTCCTCAGGCAGCGGAGGCCCATATTTCATCCCTGTGCTGGGGGAATTTCATTTTGCTGCTATATATAAGAGTTCTGGTGAAGTAATTAACAGGAGCCTCCAGAGGCCCGGTTATGAAAACAAGGCTCCACGTGCCTGCTTCAGAGGAACCTTGTACTCCTTGCAAACTCCTCCAGGCAAGGAAGATATTGCAGCTGCAAAGGGAAACAACCCAGGGCAGGGAATGGCGAGCACCGAGGTCAGTTTCTCAGTCCTTGAAAACAGCTTTAGCAGAAAGCTGGAAAACGCAGCGAATTAGAAAACTAGGTTCCAGATGGGATCACAAAAGAAAAGGGCATCGGTTCCATCTACAGTGATTAATTTTTAAATTGCATGCCAAAAAATGTCTCAAAAAGCATTTGACCTGTATCAGTCTAGCAGCCCTGATCATCTCTTATGTGGGACACAGGGAATACTTGGAAATTCCCCTTACAGGTTTTCCCCTATGGTAGCTGCTTCTCTCTGGATTTCTTTCTTCCTTTCCGTATGCATTTCTCCTTCCATCCCTCTGATGAGGAACTGCTGCTGCTGCTCCTTTCCTCCCCTCTCCCTCCCCCTGTCTGCTGTCAGCCATTTCACTTGGCTTTTTCTGCTCTTGCATTCACCAGAGCTGAATTCAGTGACAGCCCCTTGGCAATTTCCCTTTGCTGGTGACTCAGGTAATTGGATCTGGTGCCTTGGGGAGCTGCCAGCCATGATGTCACAGCTCTGCAGAAAAAAATACCCTATGTAATTGCTTGATACACTAGCTAATGTCTCATCCCCGTGGAGGGAGGTACTCTGAGTTTGGGGGTTGCCAAGATTTCAGAGACTCAGGGCTCTGTGGTCGAGGTGAATAAAGAATTATCTTCATTTCTTGCTTACGCAGGCTCTCGCTTGTTTACTACGTGTTCATTAACTGCCCCCCGAAGCAGTGAGTCCTAGTGTTCATCATAAATACAGCAGTCCCTTTAGCAAAAAGGAAGGACTGTGAACCCTTCATCAAACAAAAGAAAATGGGAGTGAAACATCAATGTAGCACGAGAATGAACAGCTCTACATACGATGGTGTAACCCTGCATCGGGGACTATTCTGTCCTTTTAAGACATTTGCCTACTAGCATTTGAATGCACTTGGATACTTCAGTTCTTCCAGGCCTGCAGGAAGACCTCTGTCTTATCCTAGTTGCAAGGAGCAGATCTGGAGGACAGGCTAGGGATCAGAAGGGGTCAGAGTTAGTCTCAGGGTAGACATCACAGCATATCTGAAATCCATTAAGTGAAGCAGCAAGATGAGAATGAGCTAATAGGTGATTCTTGTTAATACACTAATAAAATGGAACTTAAGATTTCTGGCTCTTTCCCGCGCTGCCCCATCTTGCTTGGAAAAGAAATTCTCTGGAGTTTAGCATTCAGAAGAGATTGACTGTTCCAAGTTCTGCTTTTCAGATGTTTTATGTTGATCTTCCTTCTTTTGTAGACTTACGGAGTCCAGCCAGGAAGGATCTGGCAGGGTGAGATGTTTGGGCCTCAGCTCTCTTCCCACAGTTCATCTGCAAAGCAAAAGGCTGAATCCATTGCTAGAGGTACTGATTGCTTTGCCAAGGGGAGGGGGTGGGAGTATGAGAATTCAGAGAGGAAACCTTTGATTGTCTTCACTGTATGAAACATTTTCCCCAAGCAAAATGGGACCTGGATGTGACAAAGTACTTGCAAATGCCTTAGAAGACCTCACAAGAAAATGGAAGCTTAGTGTCAAATATGACCTGCTCCGAAACTCCAAGAGGAACAGATGGGTTTGCTGCAATAGCACTTTTGTCCTCTCCACTGCTGCAGCTGAAGTGATGTTGAATAACCTGGAAAACTCAGCAAATCCTCAGGAATAATCAATCATTTTTAGGTAGGTTACATACTCCAGCTAGAAGAGATCTGTCCTGACTTTCCACCATGCTCTGTCCAATTCAGCAGACGATAATAACCATACCACAGAGCTGTTCTCACACAAGCACAAATATCACATTTCTGAGCTCTCTGTTGAAGCTGTTTGTTTAGGCAGGTCACCAAAAGCTGGGTTAGCTCTCCTGCTGTATTCTCTAACACCCTTGTGTTTCTAATCCTGTCTGTCCAGGCCATCCCCTGGCCTCCTGTGGCTTCAGTGAGGGGATGAAGTTTCCAACTTTGCTGCTTTAGTCCAACCCTCCCAGAGTGGCTGTTTTAGTTTCCCCTTTAGATATCAGACCCGTGCAGTATGTAGGCTGTTCTGGGTGGCTTGGAAATGATTCTGACAGAGCCTGGAATAAGGGCCGGAGGGGTTCAGTTCCCATTTTTCCAGACTCTTAACTCCTCACAGTGTGCCTCCCGGTGGCACTCTGGTATAAGGGGATCTAAATAGTATCACAGCTGCAGAAATCTCCCAAGAAGATGGTACCACTCCAATTATAGAGAATGTGTCAGAGGTCTTGCTGGGAACAAGAGGCCTGCTATCTCTTGCCTCTCTTTAGGACCTCAGATGCCCACGCTGTCTTTAGCTGGCTTGTCCCAGTGACTCTGCTCAGACCCCGGCAGTGTGGCTGGTGTCAGTAGGACACAGTTCAGCTACCTAGCAGGTTTGTTAGGTAAGAGCCTTTTCAGTTGCTGAGGGACTAGCAATGGCCTTAGAATGACTTTAAAAAGGAAACAGGAGGGGAAAAAGGCAAATAATCCTCCCATTCTCGCTGCAGTTACTATTTTCATGACTTCTGCTGCTGGGGAAACAAGGCGTAAATGGAGAAGCGATTTCCTCAGGTTCTGAGGAATCTCTCTCTGTCCCTCATGTCTGCACAGGGAACTCACACCATCCCTGTCAACATTTCCAGGACTGACATACAGCTTTCCCTGGTTGTGCATCCAAAACCAATACACTGACATGTATGATTTATGACACGATACATGAATCCATACTGTTTTATCCTCTCACATTTCTTCCTTGGCTCTCCTGAGATGTTCAAGTTAGTCATTCATATTTTAAGATATCTCTTGCTTCTGATTTCTCTTCTTGAAATCTCTAGTCAACCAACAGAAGCTGTGTATGGGTATGAGGACTTGGAAGCAAAAGCAACCCATGAATAATCCATATATTTATCAGTGTAAAAAACACTGCTATATCATGACAAGGCAGCAGCATAGCAGAGAAATTTGGATGCCCTGTTGTGGAGCTGGTGTGAGTATTGAGAACAGTGGAGCACTCAAGGAAATACAAGCTATTCCCGGTGGAAGGAGCAGACCCAAAAGCAGCCTGGCCAACTGCCCTCAAAATCATCTTAGGAGCCTCCAGTCTGCCAGTCTGAAGGCAGGGTCAGCATACAGGAGAGGGCACAGAGATCAAACTACCAGATAGCCAGAAAAACAAACTGACTACATACTTAGCCCTAGGGCAAAAAACAATTGCAGCAGCTACTGCCTCGGCAAGCCCAGAGATCAAAGAACAAAGCATTATTAATTACTGCCATTATAATCATTAGCATAGTACCCAGTAGTCCTGGTCATGGACCAGTACCCCACCATCTTAGCCAGTGTGCAAACACAGATGAAAAGAACGGGCCCTGCCCAGGGAATGCAGAGTTTAAATATTAAACATGAGATGGCAACAATGGGAACGGAGGGAACAAAGAAGCAAGAGTGTCACAGGCAAAGGAAAGCTGCTCGGGAATCCAGACCAGTAATTGCTGCGTGTCACCGGGACAGCTACTGATTTATCTGGCAACAGCCAGGCTTACCTAAATATCTTTACAGTGCACTCTGATTCTTTTAATTGAGATGGTTCATACAAGCGTCACATATCCATGAGCTGTCTCTTGAAGCACATCGGCTGAAGACACATTTAGGTTATTTGAGGAGAGATCTCCACCTGGAAAAAGGGCTAGTGAAACTCTGGACAGTGCAGGCACCCTGCAACGTCCTTGCCACTCTTCCCAGCGTGTGTTGCCTGCTCTAACGCTGCCCAGGCCAGCAGAGACCACGCACAGTTTCTCCCCTCTGGCTGGGGTGAAACACGTTATTTGTTCTCTGAGTAGTTCCCGTTGTTCCCATGTTCCAAAAGTCACATCATACCTGGCACTACTTCCAAGGAGCAATCAAGGAGTGAATAAATTAGAAATTAGACATTAGAAATTAGAATAGTTCAGTTGGAAGGAACCTCCAAAGATCATCCAGTCCAGCTGCCTGACCACTTCAGGGCTGACCAAAAGTTAAAGCACATTACTGAGGGCATTATCCAAATGCCTCCTGAGCACTGACAGGAATGGGACATCAACCACCTCGCTAGGAAGCCTGTTCCAGTGTTTGACCACCCTCACAGTAAAGAAATTTTTCCTGATGTGCAGCCTGAACCTCCCCTGGCGCAGCTCTATGCTATTCCCCTGTGTCCTGACATGGGTGACCAGGGAGAATTACGCATCCACTGATGGATCCAGGGCTGGTCTGAGGCTCACTGGCACAGCTGGAGGTGAAAATGGCTCCGTTTCCATCCCTGCTTTATGGAAAAGGACAACAGACACCTCTCGCTGATACTTAACTCTGCAAGGACTGAAAGGGTGATATGCCGCTACACCAGAACAACTTGTCTTTGTGTCACTTCTCTGCCTTCCATAAATGACAACATTCACTCTACTTTTTAAGTAACGGGAGAGGAGATTCCATGTTCTTCCATTTTTTTCTAGTCAATGTTATGGCTAAAAATGGTCATATTTTTGATCTTCCTCTAGTATATCCCCATGAAAAGCTTACAATGTTTCAGGCATCAATTAATCTAACCTCCATACCTCTAATCTCACATCTCGCTGCCTGGGCCACTGCTCCTCTGTATCACCAGTGGAGAGGATGATGCCTCAAACACAGTGTGACTTACTCCAAGCCACACAGCCAGCCCGTGGTGGCATTGGAACTTGAAAGCAAAAAAGACATGACTGGCCACGTTGGGTCTTCCCGCACTGGGCAGAGTTCTCCTGCTCTCATGTGATTCCCTTATAACCACATCTGTGAAGAAGTCCTGCTTAAAGCTTCCTTTTAATCCTTCTGATCTCTCAGTATTTTTATCTTGTAATGGCAAGCTCACGTTTTGCTCACTTTCCCAGTGCTCTAACAGCCTCCTCAGGCAGTGATTTTTTTCCCCTTTAAGAAGAGTTTCCAGTTACTTCTTGGAAATCTCTTTATTTTATGTATCTCTATATCAGGTTGTTGGATAAAGCTTATTCCTCAGTATCTGAACACCTCATAATCTTTAAAGTATTTATGATGACAATACCCTGTGAAGTAGGCAATTTTTACACATCCCATTTACACATCCCATTTTACAGTTAGGAACTGGAGACACAGGGGGACTAACCATAATATTGCCTCTGCTAAGCATTCATGCACCAAAAGTTAAGGGCTAAAATAATGAGGCATTTTAAAATACTAACATTGCTGTCAGTTTTCTCAGTCAGATTTCCAAAATTGTTCCAGGGTCATATTTTCCAGCTTTTATCTGCTGTCATGAGGATATAAGTGTGTTCATTTAACGAATCCTGAAAGTCTCATGACTCCAGGACGGCTTGAAGAACTGCACAAAAAGGGACTATGCTGTGCCTTCCAAAATGACCACAAGGAGATATCCTAACAGCAGCGAGGAGGGCAACTATCTTAGTAGCTCCCTCCACACAGTGGCCCACAAGGAACCAGATTTGTTTAGTGAGAGAAATGCCAATTTGTATAATACCACTTTTTTATCAAATGCTCGTGTGCTTTCCCTGAATACAATCTCCAGTTGGCACTGCTGGAAGCAGAATAACTAGGTGGACCATTGGTCTGACCCAGTGGGACATTGCCTACACTCTTATATAGGTTTGGGAAACCAGTAAAATCTTTTATATTTATTAAATCCATTGCTACTGGATTTGTTTAACACAGGGAACTTTAAACCCAGATAAAAGGATACGTCTTTTTTGGTCATGACACAGGAACTGCATTGTGGCCTATGGCATGCAATGAATACAGACCAGAGGTCTGTGGCCAGTCTCCATAGGAATGGTCCCAAATGAAGGGCCATATAATCTCCTTCACTCAGTTAGAGGTGCAGGCTCTGTCCCTAAGTGATTAACTTCCATGCCTGGACACCAAACTACCTCAGCAGTGGTATGTATAAAGACATATCAGCGTATCTGTGCTAGTTTATGGGATAAAAATCAGAAGCTGGATGCCTAGATAAGGAAGCATTTAGAGCCCACATGGCCTGGTCATATGAGTACAAGTGATTATGCAACTCTGGGACCAAGACTATTAAAAGAAAGAATGAGGAACTTTCTGAGGCTGGCAAGCACCTCAACTGACTAGCATCAAAAGATGAACTAAACTGCTCACCTGAAGCATTTCATAGTCAAAGAAGCAGAATGGCACCCCAAAGGACATCCTAAGGCATTTCACCCCACCTATCTCAGAAAACAGCTTAGAAACAGGCAAACTGCCCTCTCAGCACGGACTGTGGAAGACACCTAGGTGACAAATTTACACAAGGTCTTAGGGTTTAGAAAGCTGGTGCTAGGTGAGGTGTACGCCACTCTGAATTTTTAATTTTGATTTCTGTTTAACAAACTTCAGAATACTACAAAAAGTCTAGCACATGGGAGAAAATAAACCCGTGTGGGTGAATATTTACAAGGCTAGATAGCCTGCTGTGCATTTGCTTAACCTCACATTAGTTCTGGGCAAACTGGGAAGCAGTCAGTGAAGTACAAAAAGATGGTGGCATGATTGATACCAAACAACACAAAAATATGGAATATCTTGTCCCACCAAGAACCTTAACATTGTTTTTGATGAGTTTACAAATTTGGTTGATAAAGTAACCGGTACTGAAATAATATACCTAGGTTTCTGTAAGGTAGCTGACTTTGTCCTTTCTGGCATTTGATAAAAAAATAGCACTACACAAATCGATGTTGCCCTTATTAAACAAATTAAATTCCCACTCAACTGATATATCATAAAAAAGTAATTGTAAATAGGGAATCATCATCTTATGTGAGTTATTCTACTGAGCACCTAAGAAATCTGTTTTGGGCACAACACTACTCAATAGCTCTATCAATTAACTAAAAGAAAAATAGAGAATCAATGTGTGTGACAGAAGAATCGGCAGAGAAATAAATAATGATGGGACATGGTAGTTACAAAGATCCATCTGGAGAGCCTGGTCAGGTGGGCTTCTCTGAAAAACGTGTGTCTGACTACAGTCAAGTGCAAAGACATATATCTAGCACAAGAGCTTCCAAAATGGGACAGTCTCCAGGAATGCAGGGACCTGGAAAAATATTTAGAGATTATGAGAGGCAACCAAATACACGCACTTCAGAAAGGATGTTGATCAGCTGGAAGGAGTTCTGAAGCATAACATAGGAATAACATGAGAGCCGTAAAACACATCCCTCCATGACAGATCGGGATGGTTAATGTATTTATTTGGGGCAACTTGATTACAGTCTCTAAGTGGACATATCGGAAAGAGTTTTGATGGTACTTGATTATATCATTTGTAAGAAAAAGGCATAACAATGTTTGGTGGTTTGAATCAGGCACTAGGCAGGTTTAGATAAAAACACAAAAATAGTTTAACAGTGAGGTCAATTATCTTGTCTAGGATGCATTAGATTTTCTGCTGTTGGAGTTCTTTAACTCAAGGGAACTTAAAAATATGCTTTCACTCAACCCTGGATCATCTGTTGCATGACTGACCCAGGAACACCTGGTGAGGATCCATGGTTTGTGTCACACCCAGCACAAAATGTCCTCTATGATCTCCATTTCCTTCAGCTGGCCAGTAGTGGGACAGTTAGCATTACAGGACGGGGGGAGATGGGTGGGAGCCGAGTGTCCTCATACTGCCAGTTCACTAAGCTGAACTATGATTCAGAAGAGAGGAGTACTGGATTCAGCAGAACACAACGCGGTCAGAAACAGACTGATTCCCTTCTCCCTTCTCAGGCTTCACCGCGCAGCCTCTCCCTAGCCTGATTAAGTGCTGCCTGTCTTGAACCACCATCCCGACCCAGCTGCCATGGATGTGATGGGCATACAGAGAAGCGCAACACCCAGCCCACCCCTTACCTGTGCTGGCTGGTCAGAGTTGGCAGGTTTGTGCATCAGTAAAGTCACTCAGAGCAACTCTGTGTTCGGCAGAGAGAGAGAATTCTTATGAATTATTTTTTCTGAATCTTTCAGCAAGAGCCTCTGGGGTAAGTGAATAATGATCCTTATCTTAGGGCAGTACGTTAACCTTTTGTAGCCGTGCCCCATGCCAAAGGCAACTTACCTCTTTGTCAAGAGGTGTAGGCATGGCTTTAGGATCCTCACGTTGGATCACAAATACTGACCATAGTAATCTAAGGTACAGATTTTTCATACTTTAATGCATCAACAGCTACTTTGGTAGCAGGAGGCACAGCTCCCACCTACCTGAAACACCTGTGCCAGAACCAGGCCCTGCACGCCCCTGACTGTCCCATTTGGCTGGGGAGGGGGTGCCAGGACTACAAAGGTCTTGGGCTTTGGGGCTATCTGACAGCCAGGACTTGTGCCCTTCTCTTACTCGTTGGGACAATGACACAGTGACAGCTGCAGCCATGGAGTCACAGAGAAGCTATTTAGGAGGGAAAATAATAAAATTGCTATATCAAACACTTGAAAGTAACTCTGTACGTCTGTGTGTATGTATTTGCTTTTAAGGGTGCTAGCATTTCTTTACTTGTGTCCAGGGGGAAATTTGCATATATTGCATATTTGCATATACTTGTGTATCTCTCTTTTCTCTCTGAATACCCGATGAGCGCGTGACATGAAGCGTGTGCGCGCGCGTGTGTGTGCAGGGATTTCTTCTGCTCCTTTTATGTTTTATGGAAGCTGACTGTGACAGCTGTGACTGCTGATTTGAAATGACCCCAAGTCAGACACTGAGCAGCCCTTTTGAAATGAATTCATCGTTGCATTATTCTGATTCTGGGATTTGATATGGGTTGTTTTTTTTTTTTTAAGTTGTTATTGCTGTTGATGTCACAAGCTCCAGCGCACACACTTCAGTTCAGTCTCCACTGTCAGTGTGACACATGCCACTCAAAATGATAAGTTTGTGGCTACAGGTTTTGCCAACAAGAACTGGAACACACACCAAGGCAAGAATCAGTCTTTCATTGCTAAGACTGGCTGCACAGAAAACCTGATAGCTGCTGCTTCAGGAGTGCTTAATCCCTTTGCCCCTGAAAACTTTCTTGACCCATCTTCCCTTCAGCTGCCCAGACTCCTGTCTTATCCTTGTGTCTTGTGCTATGTACAAAGGTCAGATTGAAAATCTGGTGCCACAGACAACAATACGTTTCCTCCTCCAGAGATATTCTATTTGCATATTACTTCCTATATATAATTTGTTAAACATCTTCTTGGCCATCTTTCTTTCCACAGCGTTGGAAAGGCAAAGCTTGAGGCACAAATCTCAGCACAGTAGCTGCACACAAGTGGGCAGCTCAGGAGTTTGGAAGCCTGAGCAGGCTCTGTCCTGATGCCATGCATATGAAAGCAGGAGAAAGTCACCTCTGGTCAACGCAGGAGAGGGGCTACATCATCTTGAGAGACAAATCAACAGCCCCAGTTTAACCCAGTCACGTGTTCCTACACTAAGGTTATAAGAAATGTTACATAGGGCTATTGAAAAGAAAACAGCCTTACAAAACTGCTGTTTAATAAGAACATCAAGCAGAAAAATCTCATCTCAGTCAAATAGTTAAGTAAATAGAAAGTAAAGACTGTAAGGCTGGAAGGACTCTAAGAGATTGCTCTTGTTCTAAGGCAGTATATCTTAACAAGTGCTCACAGAGCTCTGTCTAATCTATGCTGAAAAAAAAGCACTAAAGAAAGGGATGCCACTTGCCTTTACTGACTCAGTTTTTGGCCATTTCTCTGTTAATCAGAACCTTCCAAATTCTCGTCTTTGAATAGGACCAGCACAGACCTGCATGAAGGCTCCTTTTGAAATGCTAGCCACCCATCTGACAGCAAACTACTTACTGAGAACTCCTCCTTAAAAAATTATTTTCCACAAATTATGCTCCTATTTCATAATGATTTAATTTCCATTGCTTTCCTGCCATATGCTTAGACGAAGGTCAGATGAGACATTGCTGAAATCCTACTGAAATCCAGACATAAACACCTATTATTTTGCCATTCACTGTTAGGCAGTTACATTGTCATAAAGGGATTTAAATTGCTTTGACATTATTTGTTCTTAACAAATGAACCCAGGCTGTCCTAGATTACCTTGATACCCTCTAGGTGCTTAAGAATCGATTGTTTGATAATTTATTCTGGTATTCTGTCAGATACTGAAGCTATCTGACTTGCTTACAATGTCAAAGGCAGCTTTTGCCCCTTTTTAAGCTGGGTGCTTCCCTGCCCTCTATTAATTCTCTTTAACCTCTTCGTGCCATGTATATACTGAGCAAGTGATTAAGCACTTTGCTCAACAGTGATGCTGTGATCAACCACTATCTCATACTCCACTGTGAGGCATCACTTGTCAATACATTCCTGACGTAGAGGCCTTTTGTGTATTACTGAATGCTGTGAATTGCTATGCCTTCCGAAACATCTTTTGCTCATTTATTTCAGAACAATAGTTAAGATTTAGTTTCTTATTTCACTCCTTCAGAGTATACAGCTTAGAGATTCTATTTCACTACTCTGAAGTGCTCTCTAAGGGTGGTGCAATATAGCCTGTGAAACTAGATCTTGCTAAGGTGAAAATTCACCAAAGCATTTTTCGATCGAATCCTTGCTGAGGAATGGGGACACACCATGATTTTGCAAATGGACTACTTTATGTACGGAACAGGGGAAGAAGTTTTAGGTGGATTCCAATATAGTATAGCAATAATAAAAAGACAGTCCTACCATAGGTGAAATAAAAACCGCTAATAGTTTATGCAATGAAAATTTAGAAACATATTTTGTCCATTAGTAAGACTACAGTGCTGCAAACAGCACTGCCTGGCTTGCACTGTGTTGGAAGAAGGCTGGGCAAGTAGGCGCTGAGCTACCGTTAGTTTAATGATCGGCACTGTAAAATGCTGGTTGATATGTGTGTTTTATTTAGATTTTTATGTTTTAATTTTAACCTATAGTGTTTTCTAGTATCATGAACCAATTAATGATTAACTACCCTTTTTAAAACCTTCATGACTCTGACACTAAAGCAGTGCCATGACACTTCCAAGAATTACAATCCTATTAGAATCCTATTAAGCCTCTTGGACAAAAGGTTTGTGGGGCTTCAAGAGGTTGTGCAAGGGAGCGGAGATATCGCTCTCCTTGCCAGAGCCCATACTCTGCCATCACTATAAGCTCACAGCGGAACCGGGAGCTGCCCAGTATCTGTAGATAGTGGTGGTGCTTCCTATCGGCACCCTGTGAGCTGTGGCACGCCCTCGCAATGAGAATACCACTGCAGTGCACTGGAGAAAACATAATTTGAAAGTTGCTGGATGGAAACATGAGAAAGGCTAAAGATTACATGACGTAAAAGTCTTGTGATTTGGGGTGTGATGCCACATGGATCACTGCTGCCGTCAAGTCAAATGCTCTTGTGAATGCCATTAGAAAACAGCTGTGAACGCTGCAGCATAGGGCTTTATTTTGCTTATACATTGGAAGGGAAGTCTGCACAGAGCCAGACAGGCTGAAGCTGTATAAGCAGAGACATCGCCTATATAAGCAATCTGGTTGTACTGCACTGCTATTCCTTTTTCTGTGTGCTCATAAACTCTCCCAGCAGAGTATCTGAGAGCAGAGCAATGCATCGCAGCCCAGTGGTCTCATTTTGTTTCCCATGTCTCAGGAAAGGTAAAATTTTTTCTTCATAACAACTGATTTAATTGTCATTTTCAAGCTGTTTCTTTCCTCACTCCCTCTCTCTCACTGCTTTAGCTCTTTTCACTTGTGCTTTCTTTTTATCTTTTTTTTTTCTTTCACCTTCTTAGTTTTTCTTCGCTGTTTTCAGATCTGTCTTCAGTAAAGCCAGAGAAAGGACATTTGTATCTTCAAGCAGAGTGATCTGTAAAGCCATGACCCTGCTGTAGAGAACGCCTTGTCTTTCATTATCCCAGGGTTCAGAGGAACAGTGCTATCAACATGCAAAGAAAGAGGCTTTTCTAAGACATTCTTGGACAGTTTCACAGAAGGCCTTGAAAATAAATGTCAAGACCTAGAATTGATGTAGAAAGTATTGGGGGGAAGGCTGAAGCCTTCTAGGGCTCTTCAGATGACTTCTTTGAAGGTTGAGGAAGCAGCTATCCTTGACCATCTCATGTGAACAAACATTTTTACAAACAGAAAGGCTCCATTTCAAAGGCTCTCTAAATATCACTAGTGGCTGGGGTAAGAAAGTTATGCTGAAGCTAGTTGTAGCAAACACTGTAGATAGATACAGAAGAATGAATACATAAGTCCTCTCCCTGTCTGTGGGTTTGGAGGAGGCTGTTTGTCCGTGCTGCCAGCACCTCCATCCCACAACTAGGCCTGAACCTCTGCTGAGGACTGCCCGAGATTTCAGTGATGGAGAGGTGCACGGGAAGCAATTCTTCATGGGCCAGTCTGCTACCTTGTTTGTGTACGGGAGGTTTGGCAGCAAGCAGTAGCTTGGAAGGTCTGGTTGCTCCAGAGGTGGAATTGGTCAGACCAGCTGAACACCAGCACTGTTCAGAGCAGAGCGGAGCTTGACCTCTTCAAAGGCACTGTTAACATCTCCTGTCAGCTGCAGCCTACGCTGCTGCCAGGCTTCCCTTAGCAGCCATCCCAGCCATAGCACCCACGGGCCTGAATTACAAGTGGTGACTGGTGCTTTACAACACATCTAAGTGGTCTTGTGACACCAAAATGCCTTAAATTGGAGAACAGGGGGATGCTGCATAGCATCTTTAGTTCAGGGTGTACTTTCTTCACAGTTTTGTCAATGGTGAACTTCTGCAAGAAATACCCAACAAAGTTCCCCATAGCATGAAGAACAACTCACTCTAGGGGCATAAAAATACTCTTGATTAACAAAAAAGCATGATTCAGATGTTGTAACTGCAGTATCTTTAAGGACAGCATGCCTGTAGCTGCATGTAGTGGATGGAAGCATCCATCACCATACATGGCTTTCACCATCCATGCAGGCTCACTGTCAGAGCACTATAATGCCTTAGTGCAAGCCAAATGCAGCTTCCAAGTCTGCATATGCAAGTAATTAGGAAACTTAATGTGTGCAGTGTTTTTCTCCCTCTGTTTTCTATAGTACCTAAAACACTGTATAAATTAAAGTTAGAAAAACCTTGTTCGATCCCACTTAATCTGTCCCTTCACAGCCAGTACAGAGTGGCTTCTTACAGCGAAGCCTCCAAGCACTTTTCCAGCAGCACACTCATTGTGTCCTTCAGGCTTTTCTCACACATGGTGTAATGGAGATTACCCACATCCAGCTTGGGCAATTTAAAATTTACTTATTTCTCGATTGGTGTGTATGGGGTTTCTTACCAGCTTTCTCAAAACACTTAACATATGTTTACCCATATCTATATTTGACTATACCTACATTTGTCTACATGAATGGACTTCATATGCTGAGAGAGTGTTTCTGTGCTCATTTGGGCAGAATTAGATTTAAATGTGCTACTGCCCTTATGCAGCTTATGACTTAAAGCTGCTTTGGGGAAATGCTCACAGCTGCCTATTTTCTCCCAGGAAAAGGACCTATTGGATTGAAAACTGTCTTTTTGAGGATCTCAGAGAATCCCTCCTTCCTGACCTGAATCTGCTCTAAAATTCCGTCAGGTTGCTTGTTTGTGAAGACCACCTCCTGCCACGCTGCCCAAAACCACTTCACTGCCTGCTAGGTCTCCCCTGTCTCTCTCTGCCCATTGCTTGTCTCTTCTCTTACACTTAGACCACAAGCACATTGGGTCAGAAACCCTTTTTCAATACTATGGTATTCTGTGCTCTTAGTCCATGGTTAGGACTCTGAGGTGCTACTGGGAAAAGAGTCACCGTGAAACTCAAGTGCTCTGAAACCTCATTTTTTGTAAAGAGGTTTTGTAATTTTTAACTCTGAGTTTTGCACCCCAACAGACACCAAAGAAAGAGGAGCAAGGACACTGGGCTCTGGAGTTACTGATCTCATTGTTAAATGTTAGTATGACTAGTTATTCCTTTGGAATCAGAACTGTGTCTGAGGTAGGAGAGAGAAGAAGACAGGTCCCATACCCTAAGGCTCTAACAACCTAGATCTGAGTGGAGAGATCTGAAAGCCTGAGTACATCTAGTTTGTTAAGTGTCAAACATGGAGCAGGAAACAAGGGTAACTGCAGCATCTGTGGGAGGCGAGTACCTCAGGCAGATAAAAGGCAGGAGAATAAAAAGATTTAATAGATAAAATTGGGCAAAGGAAAACAGGATGCACACGAAGCAGCAGTCCCTCCCTCTGCAGTCTGGCAGGCTGCAGAACACTCTCAGACGTGATGGGGCCTAATGAGAAATGTCCTTAATTTCAGGTAGCTCTGGGCCTCAGAAATGGAAATTGCTCAAGTCTGTTGTTTGAGCGTATTTATTTACTGCTTGAAGGGCACGATCCAACACTGGCCCTGCAAGGAATGCAACAGATAGATTTACACATGCTCTGACTTCCTAATGTCTCTCTGATCTGAAACAAATGGGATGAAATGTGCAAGTACAACCAGAAAGCTCTGTCCAGAGCCGCTGGCTGGGTTGCTCGCGGTTAGGAACACCTCTGTGAGCGGGTGGCGGGAGAAGCTCCCCGGGAGCGAGGTCGCTTTAGCCCTGCAAGTGGAGCGCAGGGACGCAGCAAGCAGCTCCTGCAGGAGCTCGCCTGCGGGACCAGGCGCTTCGGCCCCGCGTACGGCACAGCCCAACAGTCTGGCTGTTGGCGGCCAGCAGGCTGTGTTCTTGGTCTGAGCTGGACCAGCCGCCGTTCCCCGCTCCTTTGACGTGTGTGTGTGTGTTACATGACTATAGAAGGAGCAATCAGTCAGCTCCCAGGAATCTTAGCAACAGCCGCGTCCCCAGAAAAGGCTTGCAGCAGCTGGAGCGCTGATGACTCAGCAGCATGGGCTCTCTGGCCTCTCGCTGATCCCTGGCAAGGACGGCAGCCCCGAGCCCTGGCTCCCTTGTTTGGGTCAGTGCTTTCTTGCTGGCACCAGCAGATGAATTCCTGGATCCTGCTGGCCTTGGCGTTAGAAAGCAACCAAAAATGAGCTGATAGCTGCAGCCAAAAAAAGTTTTTGTTCTCTTTTCTCTTGAACGACAATTTAAAAAAAAAAAAAAAAAGCTGAACAAATCCCACAGAATCCTGCTAGTAAATCACAATGGAGGAGGCAAACGGCAGAGCTCAGCTGAGGCGGGTCCGTAGGGGAAGATGGCTGCGAGCCAGGAGACCCGCATCCCTGCTGCCCCTCATGGGACGACGCAGAGGGGTGTGCTTGGGGCTGGGCTGGAGACTGCACCGAGCATCTCTAGAAGGCTTGTTTATTTTATGTAACGAGAGTTTGGGAACGCGAGGTTGAGTAACTCCGCTGACATTTCACCTAGTTTCAGCCACTAGTGCGACGAATCCGTTTGGCCTCGAGTTGTTTTTGCCTGCGAGGAAAATAGGTTTGCATGGCGCAGCCTCCCCACCCTCCCGTCCTGACTCCCCGGGGCGGACGAGGAGGGAGATGGAGATTAAAGAGTCACGGGTCGGGACCGCAGCGTGCCTGCGAGGGAGCGGCGGGAGGAACCTGGCGAGGGGACGGCGTGGGGACGGTGTGGGGACGACGAGGGGTAGGCAAGGGGCTGCAGGCCGTGCTGCCGGTGGGCGTGAGGCCCCTGCCGAGCTCTGGGGGGAGAGGGCGGGCAAGGAGGGGCAGGAGCAGGGGCTGCATGTCTGGGTTTTTTTGGCAAAGGGCTGCCGGGAAGCTTGCTGGTCCCCTGCCAGGCTCCGGCGAGCTCTGCTGGTCCCTCCCTTTCACGAGCACTAAAAATTCGCCCTGAAACAAAAACATGCATGTGTGTGTGTAACAATCTGCCTTCTCAGCAGCACCGCCACCACCCCAGCATCGCTGGCCTCATTACTCGGAGCAGGAAATGAGTAAAACATAAATGGCTTGGAAGGAGCCAGGAGGGGCCGCTTCTCTCCCCCGCTCCCTGGCAATGGCCGCCTCTCGTTGCAGTTTAATCTTGGAAATGCCAGACAGCTGTTGGGGTTGCTAGGAGACTGGCACACATTATGCAGATGTCGGGGACCTCAAATGGCTGCCGGAAATTACAGCTCATGTTGTGCGAGAGGAGACGTGCGCTTCCCTGTCTGGGGAGCCCAGCGGGAGCCCGGCCCCCCCGCGCACCCCACCCCTGACAGAACCCCGGCCTGACAAAACCCAGCCAGGAGAGGCTCCAGAGGAGGAGCACAGGCGTAGGAAAACACCTCGGGAAGGGAAAGGCGGACGGCGGGCGGGGGGGCCAAGGAGGCCCCCGCGTAGGCTGCCGCGGCTCTCCGGGCAAGGCCCTCTCCTCGCAGCAAATCGCCCGGAGCGTTTTTAAAATCAATGCCCACGGCCCCCTGGCTGCACCAGGCGGGAGGTGAGGGAGGGCCGGCGCTGTGGCAGCGGCGTGCTGGTGGCGGTGGCGCGAGGTCGGCGCAGCAGTGTGGCCAGGGCTTCCTGCCGCCTAAAAATCCACGCTGTTCCAACAGGGAGCCTAGCAAAATGCCGGGAACATGGGAAAGCAATGCGGGTGCCCAGCAGGTTACAGGAGGGTATTGTAAGTGTAGGAGAGCATGCGAGCATTCAGATGCCCTGGGGAACGTCTGCCTGAACATAGGAGCAACACCTAAACCGCCCGGAACAGCAAGGAGCGCCGTGCCACATGGTGCGGTTCCAGCATTACTCACCCCCAGGACTCGGGCACTTCCCCACCCAGTTACATATGACCAGGAAATTATAGCCTGTGCGGCTCGGAGCCTGGCTGAACAGCTGCCATATCATATGATACACAACGGTGGTGTGACTGATGAAACAACAGAGCAATGTGTTTTTACTGAAACTCTGATGCTTCACAGAATAGACGGGCTTGGCTGGGTCAGACTGTCATTTGGTGTCTTGAATGCATGCTCCTTCTTGCACATCTTGCCATTAATTAAAAATTCTGGATAAAAATTAAGTCCTAATCTTCCTTTATGCTCGTTCCTCACTGCCCTCCTTTTTCTTACAGCAGACTCCATGACCAGCCCCTGTGTGGCTCAGATATTACAGTTCCCCAGTCTTTCTTATTCCATCCATCCCACCTGTGGACAGGTTTTAATTTTTCTTCACATGCAGCAGTCACAAGATCTTTCTCCTACAGCCATCCTGTCCACTATCATCCCAGCCTCTGTATCTCTCATCTTTAGTACTGTAACATTCACTCCCCAGGTCTGCTGCACACCTCTCCTCCCTGCAGGACACAGCGCATGGAGCTGCAAAGGTCATCTCTGCAGCATACCATATCATCTCATTCCTCTCTTGAATTTATCCACTACTTCCTACTTAACTTTGAGCTTAAGGAACTTGTTATATTGAAGGTCACCTGTGCAAGACTGCTCATCCATCTTTTCCAGTATGTTTCTGCCTGTCTCCTCTGCTAACAAGATGAGTCCTTGCCCGCCCTGCCAGTCTCCTCACACTCTTTCATGCCACCTCCCCACCACACAGCTCTTTTTGCTCCACCTTTTGCAGCAACATCTCTACCTGGGTCAGCTCTCTGCAACTAAGGTAGTCTGATTTCCTACAGGTTTGTGTTTCATTGAGTCTAAGCACCACTGAAAGCCTTTTCTTCCTGCTAGGTGTTTTTAAGATCTGTAGCCCATGCAAATTCTCGGAAGTCTGAGAATATATGAGCTCCTCCTACTGCAGCCTTCTTCTGAGCTGAAGAAAAGGGTTTTCTTTTCCCTTGGCTTCTTATTTCAACAAAATTAAGTATTTCTGAGACAGCTTGAATTTGCTTGAAGTTGAAAATTACACATGCATCAGACGTGTTATCATACACACATGCTCCCCCATACACAAAGATCTTGAGATCACATAAGCCTGCTTTCTTTGCAAAACCAGACATAAATTGTATCTGGAAAGCCCTATGCTTCTTCTCATTACGCTCCTTGTGCTCTGTGTTAATTGTTTTTTCTTCCACCGTTCCTCTGTGTTTGCCTTTTTCGACCTTCTACTCCTAAGGGCAGGGACTGGGCTCTCTTCTGTGCCTGGAAAGTGTTAAGTGCCTTATGGGCATTACAACAATTTAATTAGTTAATAAGTACTAACAATTTGCATTAGTATCATGCTTCCTGCCATGTCACATCAGAACACTGCTGCAGCCAGTCAAACATTTCCCTCTTTCTCTTGGTGCTCTGAATTCATTGTTACTGCAGCGAGGCCAGGGCCTGGTGTGTGGCAGTGGTCAGCCCCACCGTCCCAGTCTCATTTCGCACGATCTGTCTACAGCTTTCTCATTCTAAATG
This sequence comes from Anseranas semipalmata, assembly GCA_013399115.1. Taxonomy (NCBI): domain Eukaryota; kingdom Metazoa; phylum Chordata; class Aves; order Anseriformes; family Anseranatidae; genus Anseranas; species Anseranas semipalmata. The sequence goes on along the minus strand of VXAA01000828.1, from coordinate 1,067,579 downwards.
CGTCCATGGTCCATCCTCTACAGTTATCTAAGCTCCTGCTGTACTGGCTAATGCAGCTTGGTAACATATGTGACAAAGTGAGACTCGCCAAGGGATGAAGGCTCTGCAATATTCCCAGCATCGCACTGTTCTGGGATAGGCAAAATAGAAGGACAAAGCAAGAATCCTCAGTGACCCCAGTCCTCTCAGGCCTCACAGCACATCACACAGGAAATTTTCCTGCAGTGGTTACAATTGCTAGCACCTTTCCCTTTCTTACAGAATCTGTTTCTTCTTCAAAATACAATATTTTCTTCAATAATACTGTGCAGTAGCAAATTCCACAATTTATCCTGCAGCTTGCTGCTTCAAGGAGAGAGAATCTGTAGTTGATAACATCAAGTGATCTTTCACATCCTGTATCAATCATATTGAATTGCAAGGAAAACTAGGAGCCTCCTGGAAGGGGTTGATGGCTTTGCTGTGGAAAGAATCAGGAATGTGAGACTTGGGTGAAGAATTTCAATTAAAAGTAAGCCAGGAAGACCTTTGAGACAAGGTGGACACCTGCATTATATTTTAAGAGATATCTTTTATTTATGTATCTTATACCCCGTATCCCTGCACAAAGCCTTTATGTCTTATATTTCAGCAGAGAATCCTACACTGAGAAGCTGCAGATGGGTGATTTGGTACAACAAATAAAACATTCAGGAGGGGAGAGATGGGCTACTCCCTAAACATCGTTCATGTATCTACTGTTTGGCCTTGGAAGCAGGCCTGTCATCCTGCTGAGGAACGGGAAGGCAATTTCAGACAATGGAAGCAGTGCAAGGAAAGTGATGGGACACAACATGGAGGCCGTGGTGACCATACTGCAAAGGCCTTCTGTCGGGAGGTGACACTGGGCCCGCTCCACTGCTCCTGTCACAGCGGCTGGCCCCTGTTGGGCACTGTGACCTCAACAGAAGTTATGAGGGTGGCTGAAGACCCCAAAGAAAGTCCAGCCCACCTTACGTGCTGCTCCAGCGGCCGTGTGAAATTAACAGCTGGGAAATGACGTTATGGCTGCCATCGGTTCTACATTGCCACTCTAGGGCAATATGTGAGAAGAAGAATGTGGGTCTTACTTCACGCATGCTTAAACCATAGGAAGGAGAGATGTATTTTGGAACGGCAGGTCCTCCTGCCAGCCTGGAGCACAACCTAGGTGGTGACTGAGATATCTGTTGTTTACAGGCACTGACTCCTCACAAACAAATCAACTAAATGAACCAAGTGGGTGATAAAGTAGAGCTGAGAACCGCATCGTCCTCCTCAGAGTCATAAAAACTCATCTCTTTTACAACTGCTGAGTGCTTTGCCAATATCATGCCAAGGTGAGAGCAGCGGGGGGAAGGGAAAGATATTGAAAAGGAAAATAAATGGGCCAGGTAAACAGTGCTGCCGCTGCGGCTGCAGCCGTGGTCGTCATGGCAACCGGGGTGAAGAAGAGGAGGAGGAGGAGGAGGGATGCGGGTTGATCAATAGTCCTGTGCTGGCTCATCTGGCTTCCATCCACGTGCTGCTACAGAGGGAGAGAAAATCAAAGAGCCACACACAGGGCAGACGGGGCCGCGGATTCGATAGCCAGCAGAGCTCGATCGATAGCTTGTTGGAAGGTGGGTAATTGACTCCCATTCTGCCCAGGAGAAAGCGGTGCCGAGACAGAGGTGTGTCCGTTAGCTACCGATTCGCAGCTCTACTTTATCACCCGGTTTGTTCATTTAGTTGATTTGTTTGTTTGCTTGAGATCCCCTCTTCAGTCTGATTTCTCGCTGTACCTGTCAGAGACGAGCACAGCTGGAGCAGAGCCAGCACCGCCCTCAGGTTTCTCAGTCACTTTCCCTCTGCTGTCCTTCCTTTGGCCATGTTGGTTTTCTGATCTCACACAGGCAGAGATTTTGACAGGGGAAGCTGGAAACGAGGACATTTCTACAGCTTCCTTTTCTGCCCATAAGTACGGCTAAGTACGGCTCCTCCGGGGATGGTTCACCCGAACTCTAGCAGCACAGCGGCCCCCGAAGAAATGAAATAGCTGTGTCTATTTCTGCACTTCACAGACCATGTGAAGTATAGGCAGAGATTCACAACTGTTATTTCTGTAAGTCTGCCGTTCTCCAGAGGAGCTATCCACTGAGGGTGACCAGGTGATGCTATCAGAAAAGGCAAAAAAAACCAACAACAACAAAGAGAGAGGTAGCAGAGGAAAGGGAGGAAAATCAGGGCACGCTGAGAAAAAAAAAATAGGATGCAGAAAAAGAGATCTTGTAGAGAAAAGTATGTACTGATGAAGCACTGAGATAGCGTAGGCTGATTCTCCCCTTCTATCCAGACCTGGGCACGGAGCCCTGGCGCAAAGTGCCCGCCTGACCTTCAGGCAGGCGATGTTGCATTTTATAAACAAGCCCGTACAATAAACCAAGTTCACCCTCATGCTGATTAAGCTTCTGCAGGCATTTCCCATCAAAACATAGTGGAATTTGGGTGGTAAAACAGGACTTATGTTTTATATCTTCTATCAAAACAAGCCGCACAAAGCTCCCTGTCACCTCCCCGGGGCACTAAGAACCTAATTGACTTAACCGGGAACAAAGCAATGCCCCTCCATGTGGTGCGACACCCAGCAGCAAACTCCACGCGTAGAATGCTCGGTCTCGACTCCGAGATGCTCTGGGTGGCAAGGACCATCTGTTTGTCCTATACTTGTCTATTGTCCAGCTTGCTGGAGTCCTGGTCTACAATGAGCATTTAGGCACTATAGTAATAATAAGGGTAGTAGCAAACATTGCTGGATAATTGATACTGCTTTGTGGAGCAATGAGCCCCTTAGGGTACTGCTAAGAAGAGGCACACCAGAAGTATCACTTCCTTCAGTTCTCTAGATTTTTCTTGGAGCTATCACATCCAAATGCTCTGCAAATGCAATTTTATTTAGCTTCTGAATTAAAAATGAAAACTCATTTGCTTGGAATTCAGTGTCTCTTCAGCTAGTTGGCAGCAGTCCAGCTCCCAGGGCTTGTGCTTTTAGGGTCTGATCCAAATCCCAGAGAAGTCACTGAAAATCTCTCCACTGATTTTAGTGAGGCAAACCACTGCATGAGGAGTAAAATATCATCTCTCAAGGCTTTTTATTATTATTATTATTATTTCCTTTTCATGCTTTGAAGCACTAGCAGGTGTATCTCACAGAAGCAGGATGTAAATCACAGTGGGAAGAGGGGGCTGCGTGCGCACAACCGCTCCCCGTTGCATAACCCGCAAGATGCAGGGTATGGCAGGCGGTACTAATGGGGTAGGGGCTGCAGCTCTTTTCAGTCCCCAGTATATCTGCCTCTGGAAATATTTACAAACCACCCAGCGATGCCTCTGTGCCCTGTAGAATATTTTCCTTCAGTTCCTATGTGAGCGGGAAGATAAGAGCTTCCTAACCTCTGGGCATAATTTATGGCAGAAATAAATAGCAAGATGATAGAACAGCTCTAAAGTAAATTATTGAAAACGTTCACCTCCAGAGAGAGCAGGCAGGTGGGTGAGCCAGAATCAAGTCAGACTAAAAGCCTTAGAGGAATAGTAGTTTCTTCTAGTCATAAAGGAACAAAAACTGTTTGCTGCACCTGCAGACTGTTTCCTCTCAAGAAGGAAGCCGGAAGGTTGGACAAAATATTAAACAGGCAATGAAACAGCCTGTAGTCAAATCTGCGCTCAGGCAAAATAAATAAAAGGACATATATTATTGCACGTTGCTATCAAGCTAAATGCCTGGGCTACCTGCCAACAAGAAAAATAACTGTTTGCTGAACCCCTCTGCCTGACAGATGAGCACAGTAAGGGGGTGCGGGGAAGACACGGGAAGGGCTGGATGGGTGTCTTGTGTGTCGGTGCGATTCCACAGTCAGCTCAGCGAGTCTGGCTGGCTAGAGAGCAAATTCAAGGGCCTGGCCACTGAAACATAGTCTACATTCTGGCAAGAATGAGCTAATCCAAATGCACTGTGAGCATATATTCGCAAGGGGAATGATGTAATGCACAAACAGCACATGCCTTTCTCGAAAGGGACCTCAAAGGTCTCTCTTGGGCTACACGGGAGCTGTAGAAGGGCACCTCACCTGCTTCTGCACGGGTGCACGTTCACAGCTGTATACAGTGGCCTCGAAGGCAGGGCCCCTTTAAATTTCTGGTCACCTACTAAAATGCCACTTTCTAGGAATTTGCCCAGAAGTGTTCCTGGCAGGGAACCGGCTCCTTCCGAAAGCAAGAGCAGTAGGGTTAAGTCAAGCTCTATCAAAGGTAAAGCACAAGATTTTGATAACACAAAGGCTCCTGTATCCTAAAAAGCAAGAAAAACAACTGCAGTCCTATGCTAGGAAAGGTATCAATGCTTCAGTTCTGTGGTGCATACCATAATGCTTACCCAAGGCCTCAAAACTGGGGTCATAAAGCAAATCTGGGAGTGTTTAACAGAGTTGTCTGACTGGCAGTCTGTGGGCTGGGATCTGGCCTTGACAATTTCCTTTGAATACCATCTTTGCAACACAGGAGCCTTGAAGGCCGTTTGTTAGCACATTCCTCTAGCCACAGGCTCTGCAATTGCTTTTGTGTCCAGCCAGGAGGTGGGAGGACGGACTGGACCTTGCTTCTGAGCGTGCCTGCAGGTCATCTCAGCGTCCACAGGGTGTGCCAACAGTGTACCAACATTAGGTACTTTAGCACTGGAAAAACTGGATACCTTAGCAACCTGAGAAATTGTTCTAGGGAAAACACAGAGGACAAAGAGCGTTGAGGAAGATCTGCTTCTGCAGGAGCAGCCAGTGGGCACACCAGACTGAGGTTCTGGGCTTCGTAAGGACCGGCTAGAATTGATATAAATCAGGACAACTCCTGGGAGAGTCACTGCAGCTGTCAGATCACCTTCAAATCTGGGAATTGTGACAGTGGCTTAATTCCCTTTGCGTCAGGCCCAGGGGTGACCCGTCAGCTGGAATACTCAGCACGCTCAGCAGAAAGTCTGTTCCAGTGCCAGAACAAGCAGCCACCTCATCCCAGGAGTCCTCCATTACACCCAAAATGCCCATGGAGCCTCCAGTCACTGACTTGACCTTAGAGCACCTTCAACCTGAGAATGCAGGCCAATGCCCATCAGCAATATAATTTGAATCCTAAGCTCTGGTGCTGCAGAGATGCATTGTTGTATGATTAATGAATGCCATTAAACCAGAAAGCCTCTTCATCCAGCAGTGAAAACTCAGGAGAAATACCAGAGTCAGCCACAGTCAAGGGGGCTGAACCAAGAAGAGAAATAAATGCTTGTGGTTTAAGAAATCTGACTTTCAGTCTCCTTTCGAGATTGCTCCATTCTAAATTGCTAATCCACATTGATCTACTTTCAGAAAGTTCGCAGAGCTGCCTCATGCCTGTGCAGCTCCCCAGGCAGGAGGAGCCAAGTGAGCTCAAGCAGGGACAGGGCACGACTGGGGACTCTGGCAACACTGGTGCTGACCTGCCTCCTGCTCCTGGCAGGAAAGCAAAGCCCAGACATTTTGCTGACACTGCCTCAGGTTCATTTAGATACAAGTGATCAAACAGACAGGTTAATATAAAGAAGAGGAAGGTAGCATGCAGCCAGTAGTAACTTCGGCTTAGCCACATGTTAGTGTACCTGCTCCACTGTCGATGCAAACCTATACATGCAAGCATTGGCGCTGAGCTAAGCAAAGTTAGCTCCTGCCTGTATCAAAGTGCACTTCAGTTAGCTCACCTGCACTGAATGCTGGTGGCTATTTGGGGTTTTACAGTGCAGATAACCTGATCAGTGGTCACAGATGGTTGAGTCAAGACTATACGTGAATGCAGACAAGAACTACTTTATAGGCCTTTGGGGCAGAGCAGAAAGTGAAAAATGTGCTGATCAAGCAATTAGGCTTCCAGTCACTTGTGAATTTGGACCCTTTTGTTCCGGGTTAGTGACAAGGGTGACTCCTCATGCTATGCGAGAGGCCAACTGCTCACACCAGCGAGAATGCAGAGTCAGGGAGGATGTGGCAGGCAGAAGAGCCTGGGGAGAGGACAAAGAAAAGCAGCTCAGGGCACGGGGAGCCTGGGAACAAGCAGGAGCNGCGCGCCCCTAAGCAGCGAGGACTGCAGCCGCCCCAGTGCCCGCAGTGCCACAGGGGTGGCTTTAGTGCAGTGCCACGTCCCACGGCAGCAGCACCTGGCAGAGCCAAGGGTCGGGGTGCAGCTCCCGCGGAGGAGGGGAGCAGGCCAGCCTCCCCCCCAGCCCTGCCAGCGGCAGCACAAAGCCCCCAGCCCAGGGCAGCCGCGCAGCCCCCGGCGTGGGCTTCCTGCTTAGGCTGGAAGGCAGAGATCGCCTGAGCCCCCAGTGAGAGACGGACCAGCTGATAAGCAGCTCCTGCTTTGGAGCAGTGCCGCAGCCAATTTTTGGATTCCCAGGAGATGGAGAGGCTGAGCTAAACCTTACTGTGTGGCAGGGCAGGTGAAAGGACCAGCGAACATGCAGAAGCATCCTCAGCAGAAGGGCACAGAGGGATCCTCACTTTCTCACATATCACCAAACGAGTGCTTTCCCTTCCCCTTGTGCTTGCTTTCTGGCTCATTTTTTTTACCTACTACAGCTTCTCTGCTGCTGATTTTTGTTCTCGCACTCCTTTCTGTGCTCCAGCAAAATCTTCTGCTTTGTAGGCATGATGCCAGTTCAGACTGATGTTTACCACCTCTAGTAGGGTTCACTTTCTCGCTTGCACAATTCACACCTTCTCCCAGAGAGAAAGAAGTGAGAGGCTGCCATTAGCAGGATTGAATGTCAGACACCTGAGAAAGCTGCCACTGCAGAAGGGATGGAGGCAGTTCCTAGCGAACAGGTGGCTACATCATAAAACCTCTTACACTTGATACTAACCAGCCCCAAGCTGGCAGCCTTGGCAGAAAGGCTGGGGGCCAAATGGGTCACGGAGACTGAAGTCTCCGATGTCCTGAGGGGTTCTTCTACAGCTGGGCTGAAGCGTGCTGCGGTGGCTGGGTGCACGCTCTCACCTGTGCCTGCTTCTACTCCTTCTCCTTTGTCCTCTTATCAGGGCTGAGAATCTCACATCTTTCAGCAGAATTCATTTGACATTGAATGCAAGGAAAAAACTACAGGAAAATCGTTAGGCTCTGATAAATAAACATTTTCAGGAACAATTTCATCTTACTGACTGTGGAAATGTGTGACAGATCTGAGCTCAGGCAAATCAAGCGGACCACTATCCATATTTCACTCCGATATTGTGAGAGGAAGCAGCAGCAGCCAGAGAAATGGAAAGATCGACAGTTAATTGGAAATGTTACATCTGCTGTTTATGCAAAAGGCATAAATATTTATATCCTGAAGGCTGACTTTTGGGTTCGCTCCTCAGCAGGAAGAGATTTACATTTTGAATAAAGACTTTTTCTTTCTCCTGCTCAGTAAACGTGAGCAGTTTATTATTCCTTTAAACCCGAATCCTTAGCCAAGTTCTCCAGTCCCATTAGTTACATGCAGATTCCCTGGCTTCAACAGAAATTACAGGTGTGTGCAGACTGCAACATCAGTCTTCCTGGTTTTAGACAGAAAGAGAGGAGTCAGGCTGAGACAAAAGGGCAGGAATGGTGATCACAAAATGAGAAGGCAGAAAATACAGTGACAATTCAAAGGCACCTGAGATGCTGAACTGTTTTTCTAAATCTGCTATCAGTAAGAAAATAATGAAAGTCTGTACCTTGAAAGCATAGAAAAATTTGACAACATTAGCTGTTGATACAGAGCAGGGAAAGAAATACTGGGAAAATTTAAATACATTGATATATTGGATTAAGCAGCCCTCACAACAGCGTGATGAGTGAACCAGCTAACAGAACGATTTACACATGCAATGATCCTCGAAAAGACAGGGAAGTCTGCTGCAAATCCTACAAACAATGACAAAAAGCATGTTATTCTACAAACCATCTTGTACCTTATCTGGCCTTCACACCTCCTGCTTCTCTTCGACTCTCCTTGCCCCTGTACTTAGTGAGGCAGGCTTCATCTCCCCCCCGTTCCGTCCCATGCCGCTGTGCCCCCGGCCTGCCCACCCTCGTCTGCCATGGTCTGCCACCCTGCTCCCATCTGTCCTCTCATCTCTGCCTGCTTCCATCCTTGTCCTCTGCTTCAGGCTTTGCCTGCTTTCCTGCTCGCCTTCTCATTGCTTTTCATTTCACCACACACACTAGGCTCCAGAATCCACCCTCTTTCCTACCATTTCCCAATTTGAGGCTCTCCTGCCTCACCTTCCCCTATTACTCCATCTATTCCCATCAGCTTCTGCCTCCACCTGCTATCTTCTCTCCCCCCACTCCCAGTCTCAACCTTTGTGTTTGACTTATTACATTCTCAAGAGACCCCCAGATCTTTCCATCTCTGTGTGGATGCTGAAGCTATTTGCCTCCCTCCCTTCTACAGCATCATTTCTTTCTCTGTTTTAATCATTCTCTCTGATTGTCCATAACATGAGAGCTAAGAACAGAGTTACGGGTACACACTAACAAAACACCCTGATGAGCTGCGGGATGCTGTGGATTCCTCTCCTCAGTACATATCAAACAGACTGGCCCATGCCTGCAGACCAGAGCGCAGGTAGCAGCGCTGCCAGGCATCCAGCAGTTGCCTGAGCTCAAGCCCTGGACATCTCAAACAGCGCATCTCATCCCCTGTTTAATAACAAAAACTGCACCTCTTGCAGGGACTAAGGAGTCTCCAAAGATATAATCTCATTATTTGAAAGCACTTGCATGGGGAATGCTTAGCTCTATAGGAGAGCCTGCTGCAAACAAGAGGGATACCTGACTTGAGTGCTGATGTGTGCCTTCCTGGCGCAAGTTTATCAACGCAGAGCATTCCCACAGGGCCAGCGGACCAGGCCAAAGGTATCACGGAGTTTACTTTCACCCCCTTTCTAGCCATCACTGGATTACTTCCAACTCCTTCTCCTTTGTCTCTCAAAAACGTCAGAAAGAAAAGCACCACGAGAGGCTGTTTGTATTCTCCCCTGGTTTGCCCTTTCTTTCTGAGGCCCTAGAATTTCAAAGCAAGATTTGATTTCAGTTTAAGGGAATTTTTGTGTGTGTTTTAAAATGGTTTGTCCTCTGGGACTATTTTTCCTGGCTCCCATCGTTTCTGTTGCCAAGGCAACTACAGCTGGCTCAGATGTGCAGTTGCCATGGCAACTGTCTGGTCCTCCTTTCAAACGGTGCAGTGAGACACGAATGATATTTGCATCCCCAATGCTGTATGAACAAATCTCTTTCACCACTCCTGGGGAAGACATAAGACAACTGTATAAAATCAGCACAAAATCCAATCCAAATCCTCTTGGAGAGGGTTTTAGGCAGCTGGTGGTATGAGAGGGCTGCAAAGGAATCGGGCTTGGGGGTGGACTGGCACTCGACTGGCATTTTCAGAGTCTGTTCTGGGCAAAGCAGTACGCTTGGAAATACCCCTTAGTAATCACCCACGTGGGAAGAACACAGGATTTGCCAGGAACAGATAATTCATGTAAAAACTAACACATCTTGTTTTCTGTAAGATCTTAAGGGAAGTTATTATCTGTTAAGAAACGCACGGTAACATACACCTTGGTATTTCATCCCGGAGAATAGATCAAAGCCTGCATTACTCATGGCTGTACGCTGGGATACGGCCAACACAAGATGGCTGCATCCCTCTTAGGCGAATACTGCTGCAGACTCCCAGGATAATCAATATTCCCTTTAATTGCCTGATCTCCCACATTGTCCATCGCGCCCCCCCCAGCTGTGGCGGTGGCTGTGCCATGCCAGGCCGGAGCAGCTCGGCAGCAAGCCTCCAGAAGCCCTACCTCGGCCTCGCGCCACACAACGTGGTGCCAGAGGAGTGTTTCTTTTCAGTGACACCGGTCAAAAAAGTGACAATTGCATGATTTATTTGGTGGGATGTTTAATGCCTTCATTCTTGAATTTAACTTCCTTGTGTCATCTACACGTGCCGGGCTGTGCTTTGTTCTCTTCTTGTTTGTTTCTCCTTCTTCTGTCTCGTTGCTACTGCTGGGACAAACGGGAAAGGAAGACCCAGGCCGGCCTCTGCGCGGGGCTCAGCTCCATCCGCTGCAGCATCTTCAGCAGCTTCCCCAAGGATTATGACCTTCACAACAGGTAACAAAAGACAACAACTGTGCAATGGAGTGCTGTGGGGAAATGCGAGTATTTCCTCGGGGAGACAAGGAGTAGTGCCCTGGATTTCATATCACCAGCAACCATCCCTGCGCTGTCCTGGATTTTGTCATTCTGCTGGGCTGATCGTGGTCTGCTAGAGGGGTGCAGCTGAGTCCCAGTGTGTTGCCCCACAGATGTGCACCACCCCTGCTGCCTCCCCTTAGAACAGTCACTACCTGAAACACTGAATTCCTGACCCAGTGCATGGCTTTGAGGTGAGGTACCTTTCGTATCTCTCCCATCAGTAAAGCCCAATTAAAAGCAGTGCTGTTAGTAGAGAGGAGAAGGAAGGAGCAGAAATAATTAAGAGCAAAGATCACCGCAGGCTCCAGGCAGCTGCTGCTAATTATTTATGTGCAGTGTGTAGGCCTAGCCTCTCTTAAGTCACAGGGCATGTACAGCGCACCTTATTTTTGAACCATTTTGCCCTATAGCACTCCATCCACTTCCACTGCTGTCTCCAGGACTTCTCTGGTCCCATTAGCAAACAGAATATTGTAGACAGTCACGAATAAATCTATTCTACCACCTGATGTCAGAGGAAGATCGTTATCCTGACTATGGAGAAGAGGCACATGAAAGATGGGAAACTTGCCTAAATGCAAGTTGTCCACACAAACGCAAGCACTGGAATTAGGAAGCCCTCTGCTAAGCCATCACATCCCTTCGCAGAAACCCTGGTGCCTTATCACTTCATTTTGTGCCCAGAGCTTTCAAGCAGTAGAACACCTCTGCCACCCAAATGCAGTAAAAGCCTCAATATGTAACTTACAGATCTCGAGAAATTTCTGGATAAGGTGCTAGGTTCTGTGTGGCTTTGCCTCAGATATTTTGGGGATATTCAACAAAACTAACCTTCCACTTCAGAACGATGAAATCAATGTGCTTTGCCATCATTTATGTTGGAAGGAGGACCATAATACAGCTCTCCTACAATTACAGAAGATGGAATCAATACATTTCACCTCCATTTATGTGGTTAAGGTCTAAGTCAGCATAGCCCACCTTTTATTTATGGGGGCGGCCTCAATACAGTTCCCTTTCATTTAATGGGGAGGAACTAATATGTCTTGCTTTCACTTATGGGGGGTGGGAAGGAGAGAATCAATACAGCCACCATCATTTATTGGGAGGAATCTACAGATCTCACCTTGATTTACTGGGGAGATCAATATCTCAACCTTCATTAAAGTGGGTGGTATGTTGGACTGAATAAGGCTCACCTGCTGTTAGAGCAGATTGACTGAATGCGGCTCTCCATGTCTGTGGAGATGATGCAGCATGGCCTTCATGTATATAAGGGCTGGATGCATATGGTCCACCAGCTAATACAGGGCTGCACGCAGTTCAGCTCAACGTTAGGTCTGGGAAAGCAGGGGCAGGCTGGATACACAGCGAGTGGGGACTCTGCATGGCAGACCTTCCTGGCTCAGAAGTCTGTCTGTGCTTTCCCATTTATGAGAGGGGCAGATTCAATACAATTTGACTTTATTAAAGCAAGTGGAAGCCTGGATTCAGTGTAATATATCTTCCTTTACAGGAGATGGTCTCGAGATAGTTCTTCATTTATGCAGAGGTAGATTCAGCGATGTTCTTCATTTTCAAAAGCTGGATTCACTGTTCCTCATCTTCTTTTATAGGGAGCTAACATGAACTGTAAATTAATTGTAGGAGTAGAGAAACGGGCATGATGTATTCCAGGTCCACATTATGGCAGTCTAACTCCCTGTCTGGGAAGGAAGTGCTTCTCTACAGCTCCTCAGAGCACAGCGAAGCAGGGCTATTGAGTATATAGGTATGAAGAAAGGGGAAGATGGCAAGAGGCTCCTAAGCAACTTCTACACAAAGACTGCTACTGGCATGATTTTTTCTTTGCAGCATCACACAGTCTCTGCGGAATAGCTGATCTCACTGCATTTTAGAGCTGCTAATTCCGGCCTAAATCTCGCTGTCTTTCTCTCCAAAAGACACTAATCGCCATTTTTCCTAGCATCCTCCCTCAAAAGAGCTCAAAGCCCAGCTGAAAAGAGCGTGACCTGTTCTCTCATCACCTACTAAACACCCACCTCCCCAGGACTGTTTGGAGTGCTGTGGAGGCCACAGCAGGGAGCCTTTCATATTTAGGCTACGTATCTGGTTGGAGCTCAGATATCAGTGACCAGAAGTAAATGCTAGTTGATGCGGCCAGGGGGGTTGCATGATACGAGTTAGGGGGCATCGGTACGTTTCCTGGAGGAGACATGTCAGAACAACTTAGGAAAAAATATCAGCCCGACTGCCCACCTTGTTGGGTTTCTCAGCAGGGAGCCTGTGGACTGAAAGCACCCCAGAGATTGAACTGCTCTGTCACTTCTCGTTATGTGCAACAGCTACACAGCACACAAGCACCTGCAGCTCCCATTTCAAGGTGGAAAGATAAATAGCAAATGGAGGACACTTTAATAATGCCACTGAAATACAGTGTAGTGAAAATATGACAGTCCCTGCTGCCCTCTCCTTTTTCCTGTACACCGAGGGGAAACGGGTAAGAGTGAGATGAGGAACCAAAAGCAGACAGGTTTTGACTCAGACGTGCTGCTTCTTTTGGCTGATGAAAGGCTGCAGCAGATTTCTGGGAGGCAGAAGGTGGAATGTGCATTTTCCATCCCTGAAGATGCAGGCACATTTATTTTCATCACTGCATCGCATCTGCATCACTGCTTCTCCATGCTGGCTGCTTGTAGCACTATACTTAAAACTGTGCATGTCTCTGTGTCAAGTAGGGCTTTTCACAGTCTGTCCTTTCATATCATACTGGGTCAGCTGGATAGATAGGCTGAATATGAGAATACCTATTTGCACGCAAAGTGTATTTCTATGACAAATAGGTTAATTCCACAAAGAGTTTCATTCTGTTCCAAGTCCTCTCATGTCTCTTACATTCTTGTCCTCAAATACCCTGTCTCTTCCCTCTTTCCGTTGTTTTTTTTTATTATTATTTTTAAGTCAAATTTTAACATCAGGGTTTCTGAATCTCCCTTTCTTTATGCCCTGGTGTCCTGGCTTTGCCCCTTATCTTCCTTCTATTTCTCCCCAGGGTCCTTCTTTAAGATGCCCTTCCTTAGACCTCCAGGTAAGCTTCTGTCTATTGTCCAAAAATCTGAACATCCTCCAAGCTCAGTCACCTCCATAAACCCCTGTAATGCTGTATTATATCTTTTGGTAGTCTAATAGAGCAGTAAATTAGAGAAAGAGTCATTCAGTAGGTCAACCTTTTTCCTTAGAGCTTTCTGGGAAATCTTCAGCAGCTATGGATGACTGTGTGAGTTCTGCTGCTGCTGAATTCTTGAGGCACACAATTACAGCCAGAATCTGCCATCGCTGCTCAGACGAACTCATGGACTGTGATTTGGAAAAGCACCAAACACACGGAGGGGATCCAACAGGCTACCTCGGAAATTATTGCAAATACCATCCAGAAGTGGTACAAAGCATGGGAAGGAATAAGAATGCCCTCCTTAGGGCAGAAGTGTGCCTTAATTACAGAATGCAAGAGACCACACGGTATGATGATGGGCTTCTTAGAATAATCAGTATTAATATCCAGCTCTTACATGCTGCTTTTTGTTAGATTTCAAAGTGCTTCACCAGTGGCACAGAAATGATGATGCTTGGCCAAAACCAGCCAGTGGCAGGACCACAAATGGAAACCAGCTGTCCCAGTGTCCCAGGAGAACATGCTAGTTTCTAGCCATACTTCCTCCCATAAAAGGAGTAAGAAATGAGTTCTGCTCCTTGCACCAACTGTATTGTGTAAATGAGCAGGAGGGCAGGTACGAATTCTTGCAGGGGCCCCCCTCATTAAAAAAAAATCTGTTTTCTGGAGTTTTGGCAACCCTTCTGCCAGACATGTGTGGTAAAGGCTGCATGGCAGAGCTGCTCAGGGTATGGTCACCCCCTGCGATCGGTGATTCTGCATCAGCCTACGCCAGCAGCCGCTGCAGCCTGGGCACAAGGGAGAGAAGCCCAACCTGCGCAGGGAACAAAGCCAAGCGCTGCCGCTCCTGGCTCCAGAAACACCAACTCCTCTCCTTTGTCTCTTCTTTGTCAGCAGATGAGGGAATTCGCTGCAGTGATTGAAAGGTGTTATTTCGTGATCTGCAATGTATTTTAACACCTTTTCAACGTGAGATGACCATGCAGGCTTTTTGCACTCTTTCCATATCTATTTGATTGTGCTTTCAGAAGCTGTAAACAGGGACACAATAACAGTCTCCCGTCTGCACAGAGCCTTGCTCTGCATTATTCATGCATTTCCTTCCCGTTTCACACACTTATGTCAGTCCTCATTCAGGCAAAATTCATGTTAAATGATTCACGCTCTCTTTCTCTATGTGTGTCTTTCTCTTTTTCTCTGTCTTTGAAATGAGAATGAGAGAAAAATGCAAAAAAAAGAACCTGTGATTAGACTCCTCTCTCTCTTTTTCCTTCTTCCCTCCTCAGTCAGACCCCAATTCTCAACAAGATCTATATCTGGTCTCTTGACTTCAGTGTGTCTGACGCAGAAGAAAATGAAGCAGAGGAGACACCATTGTTAAAAAGTCCCATCAGTATTGTCCTGTTCTGCATTGATTAATCCTAATTTCTGAGATTAAAGAAACCCCCATCTGTGTATCCTCTTTGCCCCTGTCAGAGATCTGTTCTATCTCATTTTTCCCTTGCCTTCCCTTGCCTTCCCTTGCCTTCCCTTGCCTTGCCTTGCCTTGCCTTGCCTTGCCTTGCCTTGCCTTGCCTTGCCTTCCCTTCCCTTCCCTTTCCTCAGGACTTTTGCCCTGAGAAGCTTCCCCACATTTCCTAGGAGCATCCTAGTGGCAATTAGTGGCAATTATTAATTAATTAGTGGCAATTGCTCCAGGACTTTTCACTTGCTGGATGCTGTGAAGTTCTGTCTTGCCACTTTCATTACTTGATATTCATATGGGATTAATAGACGGGCGAGCAAGAAGGCACGGCTTGCAGCATTTGTTATGCAGGGATGAATCCCAGCTTTGTGGTTTATCTTTTTTTGACTTGCATGATGCAGCTGAATGCCTTAACCCACAGTTGCCTGCCTGTGACTCTCCAACACTGCATCAAGAGAAGACCGAGGTGCTGATGATAGGTTGACGGAAGCGACCAAGGAGAATGGCAGGCCTGACACGAGTCTCTCCGATGGCTGGGACCTGTTTTCACTGGCACATGGGTTTGCACCACAGGGAAGCTGTCAAAGCCCAGGATGATTTTAGATTACCATAGCATGCCAGCGTCCAGGAATGCATTTTGCTGTCTTAATGTGGCTAAAAGGTTGCAACCGTTCCTCTCTGAGCAGAAAGCCCTACTGTCATCCGTGCATCATGTCACGCTCTAAAGCGCTGCACCAGGGGCTGCGCTCTACGTGCACTGAGAAACTGAAAGCGGTGCAGAATGCAGATGACTGCCGGCTTAAATAGACTTTCTCACTAGGAACCACCAGTGCTCGCCAAACTGCAGTGGGTGGCCATTGCTTTTCCTGGGGAATGCGAAATGCTCCTTTGGTTCGACAGAGCCCCGAGTGAGGCTTGTGTAACTGAGAGACACCCACCTCCCGCCGAGAGCCCGCCGCGCCAGCCCCGGCAGAGGCACTGCAGCCGTGCCTCCCTGCCGGCGCGCAGCGACACAAAGCTCCTGGCGGGGCAGCCCCAGAAAACCAGTCCTACTTTAGGGATTTGTTTTTCTCCTCCTGGTTCTCAAATAACATTCGTATTTTACATTTCATCTGTTGTGCTTTAGGCTGTGCTACAAAAGCCACCTACTTTACTGGACTTCTGGAACAGGAAGTCTCCTGCTGGACCCCACCAGTTCAGTCCAGTTGTTCTGCTGCCTTTCCTCTCAGACTGGCTCCTGTCGGATGCTTATGGGGAAGGTGGACACACCACTGAAGACAGATGGGTTGAGTATGAGAATGCTTTTGGTAATATAGCTTTCAACTACAGAATTTTGTTTTGCAGAGACTTTGTAATCTTGCTGAGGAATTATCCTTTATAAGGATTTTCAGTATCTACTTGTTATCTAGAAACGGAACACTTGTGGCCTTTTGCATTGAGAAAACCAGGGAATAAAGCAAGCAAAAAAGACTGACATGAATACTTTTTCTGATACTGATAGTAAATGTTCTTTCATCTTTCTCATATTTGTCCTGGTTAGACCCTCTTGAAACAATCTGAACGCTTCCCTGTGGTCTTTATGGCATAAACACCTGTAGGCACATCACGGTGCTTTTCCCCTTTAGCCAGTTTTTCTAGCAGCATCAGCCACAGGAAGCTGCCTGGTGCTGAGGAAGCTGTGTAATTGTGAAACTTGAAGCAAGACGGGCCAAGAGGAATGGGAATCGTTTTATCCCTTCCCAACTCTGCTCCTTTCTGTGCAACTTCATTTTCAGAGTGACGATTATCCTGACAGCTGGGTAAACTCACTTGGGCTTGCCCTTGCTGGACTGTATCAATTACTCTTAATGTTGCTGCTCATGACGCACATTTCTGAGTGGCTTCTTGGCTCAGTTCAGGTGTGGGATCCGCTTCCAGGGGTCGGACCAGCATCATGCCTCCAGCCTGCAGCACAGGGCAGAGCAGTTTTCCTGGCTGCGATCCCCGCACCTGGCTGTTCCTCTTGGGTGAGGGGGGAACGCTGACATCCATGGTGCTTCGTCTTCTGTCCCCTCTCCCTTTTTTGCATCCGAAAGCCCCGGAGGGACCCAAATCCCACTTCCACCCTCAGCAGTGGTGCTGGGGAAGGGGAGGGCCGGGCTGCAGCCGATTTGCAGGGGACCGCGCTGCTCATCAAAGGGACTGTAACCAGACAACCCGCTTCCCCTGCCCGAGACGCGCACCCACAGCTGGGGCTTTGGAAAACTGAGAAGAAGCTACTGCGGGGAGCAGCTACGGGGAGGAGGTGGGGCCGGCGCGGAGAGGGAGCCGTGTTATTTTGAGCAGGTTATTTCTGCCCTGGCACCAGCGCGGCATGCAGGCCGGCCACAGTAACCAGTGGAGCGACCCAGCTGCTCCTTTCCGGGTCCCCACCGGGAGAAGGGGAGCGAGAGCAGGTTCTCCATCCTCCCACGGAAAGGAGATGGGGAAAGGCTTGCTGTGCCTCTCACTGCTGGGGAAGGAGGACAACAGCGCAGCGCTCGGAAAGCTCAAATCCGGCACGTGCAAGTGCCAAAACCATAAACAGATGGGCAGACACACTGGCACGTGAAGGCAGAGATGACAGGGGCCCTCAGAGTCACCCCACTCAGGCCCTCAGCAGCTGAGCACCTCAGTAGTTATTACTTTATTTATTGCCCGAGTAATGGTTGCAGCACTTCCTAGCAGTGCCAGGCGCAGGTGAGTTTTAGATCCTAAGCTCCTGTTTTGACCATATTCCTAGGATTTGGCCCCAGCTTAAGACCTCACCCGATGCTCTCCCAGGCAGGAGCCCGAAGAGGCTGCGTGCAGCTCCCCAAAGCACAGGAAAGCCTCTCCGCGCTGGCTGCCTCGATTCTCTCCCTGCAGCTGAGAGCTGCCTTTCTCCAAGAAGCGGAGTCCTCCCGCTGGTCACCTTTCACTGGAAGCTCCCACCCCGAACAGAAGGTCACAAGGGAGCCCTCTAAGTGGAGTTGTGGGCCTGCCTTTGACATGTAAGCATTCCCCACGGACGGGGAAGCCCACAGCCCTCTGCTGAGAGACACCCCAGGCTTACAATCTGAGGGAAGTAAAACGTGCTCTCCATTCCCGTTTCCTCTTTTTCGCAGCCATGTTCCAGCAGTGCACACCCTCCTTCACCTCACTTAGCTCCTTTTGTATGCCACAGCTCCTCTTATCCTTTCTCCCCATCTTTTTTTCCCACTCTTCCTTTACCCTCTCCTCTTCCCTCCACCTCCTTCACAAGCCCTTCCAGACCCGAGCCCATCACCCTGCCACAGGGGCTGGGCAGCCCCCCATTTAGCAGCACCACGCAGGAGGGGCTCCTAGCCACATCCCAGACATTTCCTGACCTCTCGAGTGCCTCTCTCCTAGGAGTACCTCTGCTGACAGCCCTTTGACTTTTTTTCAGCGCTTTCTAACCTGTGGCTGAGTAGCTCACAAAGTGCCATTTGCTAGGCAGAGAGAAATAAACTCCGGGGGGGCTTGGAAAGAGCATTAAGGAGCTAAAAATAACAGTGGGTCAACTCTGAATGAGCCGGAGGCACTTCTCCTGCCCCGGCCCCAGCTGGTGCCGCAGTCGGGGAGGACACGCAGCCAGATGAATCCTCTCTGGCCTCTGCAACCGCTCCTCTCCCTGCCCCCTGGGCATCGCTGCTGCCAGGACTGGGATTGCCACACTGCTATAGAAAGAGGAAAACAAAACAAATGAAAAGGAATCTGCCCCAAAATAACCCCTCCGCCTGCTGGCACCACATCCACCACAGAAAGTTTTGTGAATCGGAGATGTTAGGCAGGAAAAGGCCTATTAGCTCCGTGGCTGTCCAAGCAGGGGGATGGGAGAAGGAGAGGTTAGTGCCAGATTATCCCCTCCAGCCTCCTTCAGTCAAGAACCTTCAGCCGGGAAACCCTCCTCGCACCACCAGAGGGGCACGGCCCTCAGCAGCGCGGCTCTGCCGCAGCAGCAGGGGCTCTGGCAGCCCCTCGGGTCTGAGCAAGAGCAACGTGCAGGGACGAAGCGGGGAAGATCACAAAGCACCACGGCGTCACATCCCATGTTTGATAACATCTGACTAGGAAAACAGCAAGAAAGATAAGGACTCGATATACTTTGTCCTAGCCCCTGACTTGTGTAACAGTTTCACCAGCTCGCACGGGGCAGCACAGAGCAGAGGCAGGTGTTTGTAACACGGCTGGGGAAATGGCAGCAGCAGTACTAATTCCAACGCCTCTTGTAGAGTATTTTAAAAAGCTACATGTAAGTATAAATACTGCAGTGGCCAGCACTCCAAAATAAAGATGTGAGGAACGCGTGTGCAGCAATACAGTCTTGTACTCTCACCCCCCCCCAGACCCCTGCTGCTCCGCTGTTTGAACAGTGCTCAGGGAAGGAGGACAGCACTGGCCTTTCTTTCAGCCTGAACTGAACCAAACTCAGACTTCAACACCTACCCTCCCTCTCCAGTCTTCCTAAGCCTAAGATTATGGACAAGGGATTTAGTACCACTAGAAGGCTTGATGTTTTTTCAGATGCATGTACTACTAAAGACAAACAGTGACGTACACCTTGCCAGTGGATTTCACATCTGTAAGCTGACAGCCCAGAAATGTCGACATGCAGAAATAATTATTCCGATCCTGATTCCATAAGAGAGTGCTTCTATGATTGCATGAGCTTTTCCCAGCTTCATCAGTGTTCCTATGATCCTTTTGCTATCCCTCAGCTGCTTCCTCACCCCTGCTGCCACCTTCTGCGCCCTCTTCTTGCCTGTCCCTGCCATCCAGCTCCAGCTCCTCTCGTGCTCTCAAAGTCTGCAGACAGGAACCAAAGGATAATAACCAGGTGGGGAGGATGGAAGCAAAAGTAATAAGAAGCACGATCACCGATGCTGCTACATGCTGTGATTCATTTCAAGGTTTGGGGAGCTTTATTTCTGTAACTATTTATATTATGAAGAGAAAATAGATCAGCAGATAGCAGCTCTGCAGTGGGCAGTGAGAAGGGGGTGAGATCCTCACAATTTTTGTGTATTCCCATCCCCTTGACAGTAAAATGCGAAAGATTAAAAGTAAGTGTCTACAGAACTTTGCTACTGTGTTCTCTGACCTCTGCATATCCACTGGTATGATATAAAGCTGTGGCAACCTGGACCAAACCCACGCAGGGACCTGTGGACACCTCTTCAGGCAGGGCTGGCTCATACAGAGCGCAACGCTGGGACAGGATGGCCCAATATCGTGGCTAGGGGGGCGATAAGCTGTTTTGATGAAGAGTCCCAGAGAGGACCCAAGAGAAGGTTGTGGAGTCTCTCACCGGAAAGCCTCAGGAACAGCTCAGCTAACATCTGTAAGGAATGCTATCTGGGAACAAGGGGATGAGCCGGATGATCTTCCAATCCTGTCATCACCCTAACTAAACTCAGGCACTGGTCTAAAAGGTGATCAGCAGGATGCTCTTACAAGATGCTTGCTGAATTTATTTTCTCTTGTGTTTAAAGGGAGTCTTCTAGCCTTCAGAAAGTAATGTTTGACATGGCTGGGGAAGTGCAGGTTGTTAACCAAGGCTGTGAGCAAACCCCTACTTAGCAGCAACAGGATTTTACACTGCCAGCACCTGAACCCGGAAGGCTGCCATTCTCCTCTAATCCCAGAGCACAAACCAGACCAGCCTTTTCCCACTGCAAACTTCATTAAGAGACCACCCTTTCCTTTTTTTAAAAAGGCAACCTGAACTGTATCAATGAGCAGCCTGGTGTCCAGCAGGGAAGTGTGACTCATGCTTTCTTTGTCACACTCACAAAAGCCACGATAGGACACGTTTCCCCTGATGGCAGGGGACAGGAGAGGATGACCCAGAAGGTCATCCTATATAAGCCTTTCTTCCAGTCCTGTGTTCCTTGCCCAGCGAAACAGAGAGGAACAATGTTTTCAATGTTGAGAGACAGGATCAAGAGACTTGAATTTGTCCCTAACTTGCCACTGACTGTATACAGTTGAATTTATCCCTTCTATTACTTTACCTGTAATACGCAGACAGTAAAATGCATTAAACACAAGGAAACTATAGAATTCAATGAATGATGACTGTACATCTCAGGAACAAAGTATACATTTCTAACTAACTGAAAGGATCGTTCTTTATTCCCACCAGCCTTTGTAAAGTACTTTGACTACTCTGGAAGAAACATGATACACAGTTAGCAGTAAACGTTATCAAATTATTAATTCATCCTATTATTCTATATGCCAGCATATTTATAATGCGCCAGTTGCTTTGGTTTCTACGTGAGGAATGCACAGTATTGAACTCTAATTAATGAAATCAAATACTTTACACTACATACTTCTAATTAGAAATGCTACAGATGATTTCCAAAATGATATTGTTAACAAAACAACATATGGCTTGCCTTGTTCACAAGCTTTTCAATGCTGCAGTTGGTGATATAGTTTGGGATCCCCAAGACAAAAGATGTTACATAGATATCAATTCAAAAGTATTTCAACAATTTCTCTTGCCAACAAAAAGCCCCAAGGCTTGCTGCATACTGAGCATAGTTGTTTATTTATTACTTTTACTATTTTTATTGTCACTGTTTTTAAAAAGTCATATAATACAACATACTGATTATGATTAAAGATTCTTTGATATATTTCCATTAAAACGGGAAACGAATCCCAGTGACTACCTTCCAGTATGGGTAGCTAGTTTCTACTTTCTTCAATTTCCTCTCCGGTTTCAGCTGGATATAATCTGATTCCTTCCTTCCTTAAAGGATGGTGCAAATGCTGCCCTGTACCGTTAAACATTTGTCATATTCAACTCTAAGAATGACTGGATTTCAGCAACAGGATAAGCAATTTCTGTATTTTATTCATAAACACTTGGCATATTTCAAATTAAAATGCTTACCCAAATATTTACTTTTCAAATATTTGCACTTAGTGATCCTTATCCCTTCTCCTTCCAGTTCTTTCTGGCCCAGCTCCCCCAGTCAAACTGGGTGGGGGAAGGCTATGGAAGCCAAAAGTGGCTTTAAGCTTCTTTAACACTTCAGTGGTTCTGGGGCTAGGGTCAGTTCAGCTGCTGGGCGTCGTGCCAGTGTTGCAGCCCCCCCGGGACAGGGCAGAGCAAGGAGACGGGACCTGCAGCTCTGAGCCTGCATAGGCCAGATGGGAAGAAATCATCCACCAAACTAAGCCTGGGAAGCACATTTGTGGGATGAAAGGGCAGCGGTTGTAAGAAATGAGGATTTCTGGAGGCAGTTTTTAACTGCTGGTTAGAGAATCAGTTGTGATTTCAACAGCCACATCTACCAAACTGGACTGAACCACCTCCAGCACAGAAAAAGCCTCAGGGAGGAGATGAAAAGTGTAATTAATTAATGCTTGTTAAAATGCATTGAGACCCTCAGATGGAACACACTAGAGAAGCAGAAAGACTTAATTATTTTTACCGTTGATATTAGGGGGGTTAACTGCTTCTTGTTGAGATACTACAGTCCTTTTATTCTTTTTGAGTTGGACCTGCTCTGCACATGGCATTTGAGACCAAAGAACAGCTGGAGAAAAATGGTGCAATGATAATCTCAAGGATTTGATTTGTAAAAGCATCTTTTCAGGGCTATATTTGCTCGACGCAGTCAGACACCCTTATGTCAGTCCTGCCATTAACGAGGAGCCAGGCTATGGCACGAGTGCACCTTAAAACAGACACAGAACTGTGCCTTTGTCTCCTGGCATGGCAGCTCTTTTCCCCTTATTTCTCTTTACATGATTTTGCAACAGGAAACGTGGCTGTTAGCTAAATGGCAGCAAAATATTCATACTGACATTATCAGAGCTAACCCCCTGAATAAGCACAAGGAGATATTGGCTGGCTTAGCAGGACAGGAAAACAGACTCCAGATCCTTTCACCTCCATGTCACCAGGTCCAGCCCAGTCTAGATTGATAGTTGCAAAAATGCCATTTGACAGCTTTTTGGCACTCTGGACAAAATGAACTGGGCAAGGGAAGGATGGAAAAATCTCAGCCTGAGTCCCACTGGGACGAGTATCAACACTACAAATGGCACTGCTTGCCAGCTCAGAAAAGAGGCCATTGCATTCCCCAGACACATTACCTCCAGGAGGGCAGGAGGAATAATGTCAGGGCTATGTTAAAGCAACTTGCCCTGTCCTGCATGTACCTTTTAGACTCCAAAATTAACTTAGTGCCTTCCATCAGAAAACTATTCACTTTAAAGAGCAGAGGAGAGACAGTGGGTACCAGCCAGACAGGGAGAGTGTTATTTGTAGGCCGTTTCCTGAAAGCAGCTACCTTTAGGAGCATGCCTCAGGACAGCAATGTGAATTACTGCTAGTAAAAATCTGTCATAACTCACATTACTAAAATTCTTCTGTACCCTGGCACTGTATCCATCCTTAGCTTGTTCCCTGCATGAAGCATAGCTCATTTGGAATAAAACATGGCTAGACAGAAGAAGCAGAACTCCCAAAGTTATAGTATCTTAGATTCCCTTGTCCTCCCTATGACACCTGAGCACTACCTGGTCTTTGATGTATTTTTCCTTATGATGTCCTGATGAAGCAACCCTTCACTTGTTCTTTCAAATGCTGCAGTGACTCTGGATCTTGCTGCAGCTACACATGTACCTCCTGTGAACAAGTCTGGATGTTTTAAACAACTGTGTTTGGCAATGCTGTGCAAGCACCATGTGGTGCTGGTACTCTGAAGTCGGAGAGAAAAAGCAGAGCAGTCAAAACTTCCTGTGCCCCCATAGTTTGGTGGCTATGTTAGCTGGGGGCTCTGGCAGCACAGTCACAAGGCCCATGTGAAGTACAGTATCTCAAAGAATGACAGTTATCATCGGGTATGTCATTTCTTCTTCTGTTTCTGATGGGAATGCAGGACCTGCTTAGCACAATGAGAAGCAGTATTGCTGGTATCATTCAAATTTAGATCTGGATGCTTCGCTCCCAGAGGTGGAATTGGCTCTGGCAGCTAGATCCAAAGCATAATGCTGAGAAAAGGTGAGCACATCTCCCATGAACCAGCCCCCAAGAATGCAAGTAGTGGCATGTCCTAGGGGCACTCAGCCTCTCTCCTCCTGTTCCATCCTGACATCGGACAAGGCCATCACTGAGATCTGTTACTGGAAGACCAGAAGCAAGAGTTGCAAGCTGATTTAATGAAAACTGAGGGCCTGAATTTGCACTGAGGCTGCCCTGAACTCTAGTGCTTGTTATGAAGAGATAACCCGCTTTTTGATATTCACTAGGAAGGTTAACTGAGTGAACAGAGAGAGAACTCAGCTGACCTTTGCCCATGGTTCCTTATAACACCCATATCTGACAAACTACGTGTGTAAACAGGGTTGGACAGCCCTGTTTTTTTTCTGCAAGGTGCAAGGCCACAGCAACAAGGCCTCCGTGAAGTTTCTCGGTACCGCAGAACTCCAAACCCAAGCAATTCACTGTCCCTTCCCTGCACCTGTGGTGCTTCGAGCCCTGGATGAAGTGGGTTTGCTTCCTGCAGGCTGACCGGGTGGCGAAAGGCCCAGGTTACAGCTCTGGTGCTCAGGCGTAGCCCCGCGGCGCCCGACGCCGCCATGCCAGAGGAGCAGAAGGAAGGCCGCGGCCCCACTCCTCGGCGAGAGCACCTGGGCGGCCACAGCTCCTCAGCAGCCGCGTTCATGCCTGTCGCCGTGCGGGCCTGCAGCGGAGCCCGCCCTGACACAAACCGCGGTGAGACCCTCTTACAGAGGAAGAACTGAAGCATGGGGGAAGAGAGACCCAGATTCCAAAGCTGTTTAGACACCTAGCGATGCAGTTAGACGCCAGCTGGTATTTCCAGAAAGCACTGTTAAGGCAGCTAAGAGAGCAGCAGAGATCTACCCTAAATCTGCCTACAACCACGCAGAAAACCCAACGGGTGGAAGCGGAGGAGAGGCCCCGAGGGACCGGCGAGCGGCTGCGTGCCGGCTGCTCCACAGGAAGCACCGTGCTCCTCTCCGCTGGTAAACGTGGGGCAGCCTGCGGCCGCTTGTCCGCTAACGAAGCAGGAACGAACCGGCTCAGGTTTAGCACGGCATACAGCAGTGTAAATGGGTATGGCTCTGCTGGTCTCTGGATACAAAGACTTACAAGCTGAGCATTACGGTTCCTAGAAAGAAACCCAACAAACTCAGAAAATAAAACACTCTGACCTACTTTCACCTCCATTAACCTACTCCTTCCTTAAAAGCTTCAGCAGATGCATTCACTTGTTGCTAGGCTCTCAGCAGCAGGATTTGCAGTCCCGGGATTCCAGTTGCGCTCAGCACAGGAGCATGTTGTGGGTATAAAGACTGCCTCATACTTTATACACCCCTGCCCTCGTGAAGAGGAGGACTGAGAGCAGGAACGCTTCTGCTGCTCTCAGCCGAGCTCAACTGCTGTGAGAGCCTGTCCGCAGACCGGCAGGCCTCCCGGCACCCAGCAGGACACCCACCGACCCCTCCCAGGTCGAAGCTGGGCCTTCGGAGCTGGGAGCACAGCTAGACTTTGCCTAAATCACAGCGACCAGCTCACTGGGAACGAGGATGATGGTATGGCAGAGTTAGACCTTCCAGGGAGAGAGAGATGCAGTGGATGAAGGGGGGGCCTAAAATGCAGATGGACTTGACCTCTCTTCCAGGGCCTTCTGTATACTTTTAACTCACACCCTGTCTGAGAGCACTGGTGACCTGGCATGGAAGATTGGGAAGGCAAGAGGAGATTCACAGGATTTTAACAACAAAGTGTGTTTGTAGTTCCAGTGGAGCTGAATCCAGGAAATGTCATTGTTCACAGCGTGGGCCATGACCCCTGCAGCCTGCTTTGGAGGCAGTGACCTCTGCCAAGCGGTGACAGAACTCAGCTCTTAGGTTCAGCTTAATCCTGACCTGCAGTTCCACCTTTCAGCCCCTGGCTTCCTGAATCGCTTTGACAAGACACTGAACTCCTGACCTGTAGAATCCCCTTTTATTCCAGTCCTGATCCCCCTCAGTCTCCATCTATCGTTTCATCACTGAGCTCTGCCAAATCCGCTCACTCTGGATCTGTGACACCCTTCTTATTCTAATACTGAATATGAGTATTAGCTATACCATTCTCACCTGTAAACTCCTCTGTCTGACCATTGCCAATACCCCCTGGTTCTGCTGGCCGTGCAGGTCAGTTAAGCTACACCCTTCCTCATCTAAAGCGTCTCTGCTACTGCCGCTCGGGGCCCACCCTTCCTCCAGCTGTGCTGATGCACCTCCCTCCTAAGAGGCTCTCAGCATGCTTTATTCATAACGGCTACAGCCTGCAAAGATGCTGAAACAGGAAGCCAAATGACTGCTGAGCGACCTTGGGAATGCAAATTCCATGTGTTTGCGAAGTCAAAGCAAGCCATTTCCTTCCCCAGTCCCTCCTCCCTCCGAAGGCGTGCAAGCCACAGCTAATGGGAAAACACACAGGCACACACAAAGCTTTGTCGATGCTAATTGCCAGGAGCTGAGGCCCAGTCATCCTGTTGACTAATTTGTCAGCCGCTGCTGACTCAGCAATCTGGGGGGAGAGCTTCTCTCAAGCACTCAAGTGCATTGGAAGTAAATGCCTCTTATTGTTCTTTCCTTCCCTTTGCTCTGGTGTCTGTATTTGTGGACAATTCCTGCCCTGGGCTTGACCTTGGCTTCAGCAGTGACTGGAGGGCTCTGGCTGCCATGGCTGGTGGGCCTCTCATTAAACCCTAACGGAAGGAGCAGTCTCGGCAGTGGTAGGAGAGAGAAGGGGGGACGCACGGCCTGGCTGGAAGCAGCCTGTGCACAAGCAGGCCAGGACAGAGGGCTGACCTGAGTTATGTGTGTTGTGTGGAAGAAAGACGAGTGAGATCAACAAGCAGGCTCTGTCTGGAACAAACGTCCCTAAACCTGCCTGAAATATGCAGCACTTCCTCACTTTGCGCTGCCTCTGCCCTTTGCGTAAAGAGCAGATCTGGGCGTGAGCCCAGGCAGAAGTCCTCCGGCCAAAGGGAGAAAACACGGCTGGTGAACTGCAGATGACACGGGGAGGAGACGCGCGCACCCCGGGCCGACGCTGCGCGCAGGAGCGCAGGCACCCGCAGCCACCCTGCGCAGCCGCACGGCGGGCCGGCCGCCTGGGCTGCTGCCCACACCCCTCCTGGCAGCACCGGGACCCAAGCTGAAGGAGAAATTTTAGATGTTGGCTCCGAGGGGGCCTGAACACGTGTTTTTGGAAAGGTTCCCTGGAAATAAGAGGCAGAGAGAGAAGGGAGACCACAGGCAGAGCCCTCCGGAGTTCGCTTGGTCCCAGGCAGAGACCCGCTCCCAGGGGCGCAGGCGGCACAGCCTGTATGGCACGCTCACCTCTGCTCCGACATGCAGCTGCCAAAACGTGTGTCCTCGCTGCACCACAGCTGCACGAGCCCTTGCAAACCTCTGCAGCACACCTACACAGAGGGCAACTAGCAGATACCCGCGGTGCGCTCATTTATCCGTACCCGGGGCTTCTGCACGGGCACGCTGGCGTTGTGCCTCTGTGTCACAAGCATCCCTGCCGGTGTGCCCAGCTCTGCCTGCACGCCTGACTCGGCCCGTCCCTGACGGAGCCGTCATTATCAGCCCTTCAAAACTTTGACTCAGCCGACAGCAGCAGAGCCCCATCCTCGCTCGGATACTGGCAAGCTGGGCGAGCTTCTGCGCTCACCGCGGAGGGAGTGCTTATGTGTGCGTAATACTTGTTGGCAGAACGGCACAGCCGGGGATTCTGCTGGAGGATTCGTCTGGAGCCGATTAAATAATTCATTATCAATAATATTGTGAATTTTGGCAATATTTTCGCTGAATAAATATTCGCAAATACATTTCCATTATTTAGCCAGCTTTGGCTCTGTTCCATTCCGTTTAACATGCAGCTCTATCAGACTTTGCTTCCAGGTAGGAAAATGAGCTGGATCCTGTAAGACACGTGGATCCCAGTAAGTTTTAGCCAAGTTCCCAGTCAGCAGGTGGCATTTATGCAACTGTCTCTTTGTAAGAAAGAGCTTTGCTATGCAATGTTTTTTCTAACTAGTTTGGGAATCCTAAAGGTGTTTATTGAGAGACCTAGGCATTTACCTAGGCATTTACAGTATATACAGTTTCTGTTTGCGCATTTTCTTTAAATGTTGTTTTGTAGCTTGTTTGCAGAAAGAGTGCTTTTGCACATTTTTCAGTTTGATCTGTATGCCCTGCTGGTTGTAAACAGGCTATTTTGAACAAATGACTCTCCTTTTGGAGAGCATCCTGCATGTCAGTAATGTGCGTGGGTCCTCTGAAGATAGCAGGCATATTTCTCTCAGGGTCACTGTTTGGAGAAAGCCCTTGAAAACAAACCTTCCAGGCTTCTCCTGCTGACTTCAAGCCTTTCAAATCAGATATGAAATGGAACTCTGCAGGATAGGCCAGTGTTCTCTTCCAAACACCCTCAGTATAGCCTGCTCTGCTCCCCACTTGCAGGAGTCTAGATAGTTGTTAGGCTGCTAAAGAACCTGCTTTTATTGCAGGCTTTCTGAGGTTTACCTTCTCCATCTCTTTCTGTCCATCTCACTTTTGTTCCAAATCTCTCTTCTCCTGGGAATTTCTCGGCTCTGCTAGAGAGTCTGCATCCTTTTATATGGCTCATAAAGAGCTCATGGAGTCCTGAGAGGTTCAGCAGTCCATAATGAATAACTCAAAAACTAATCATTCAGCCTCATAAAAATACTGAGAGGCTCTAATTTCTATTGAGGACAAATCATACAACTGTGGTCCTTCTAAGCCAAACCCATTTTGAAATAGGATGTTCCAACAAATCACTGAAAGACTTTTTCAGAGATAAAAACCTTCTCGTTTTCCAGACATCTCCTTTATTAAATGTCTCACCCAGTTCATTGCAATCTCTCTGTATTAGGCATGATACCAAATGCTAAAAAATATCAGATAGAGAGGAAGATGAGAGTGATGATGCTGGAATATAAATTGTCACAGAAAATTACTTTATAATGTTAAATTGGACTCATGGCCATGGTCCCATAAAAGTGGATATTTATCACAGAGAGAGAGACAGAATCTTAATCTTGGGTATACTCTATGTATGTATTAAGTCCAAGGACAGAGATGGCCTTAAACCACCTTTGGTGTCACCAGTCATGGGTTCTCTGGTGTAAATTAGAGCCGCCCAACGACTCTCACTAATGGGGCTAGATTCTTTCTAGAGATGTTGTGAATCAGTCACACACAGGGATACGGAATCAAGGCCCTTTACCCATTTTCCTTTTTCTGGCAGACTAATGGGCGTACAAAGCCTGGCAGTAGACGTGCACAGCACTTCTCTCTGTCCCAGTGAGATCCTCCAGCAGTCAGTCTAGGGCTCAGGCTAGGGACCCATATATTCACTGCCACCGCACTGCGACCTGCACCTGCTCGACCAGCTTCAGAGAATAAAAGCAATAAGCTCCTCAGAGTGCTCTGTAAATGAAGGGTTAGAGCAGATCAGACCCAGATCACAGAATGGAATGGAATGGAATGGAATGGAATGGAATGGAATGGAATAGAATAGAATAGAATAGAATAGAATAGAATAGAATAGAATAGAATATTTCAGTTGGAAGGAACCTCCAAAGATCATCCAGTCCAGCTGCCTGACCACTTCAGGGCTGACCAAAAGTTAAAGCACATTACTGAGGGCATTATCCAAATGTCTCCTGAGCACTGACAGGCATGGGGCATCAAGCACCCCGCTAGACAGCCTGTTCCAGTGTTTGACCACCCTCACGGTAAAGAAATGTTTCCTGATGTCCAGCCTGAACCTCCCCTGGCGCAGCTCTGTGCCATTCCCACGTGTCCTATCATTGGTTACCAGGGAGAAGAAATCAACGCCTCCCCCTCCGCCTTCCCTCCCCTGGAAGTTGTTTTATTCCTACTGCAAAGTGCCTTCCAATTTTCTAAAGAAATGTTAGCTTTTGTTTCCTTTCCTGAGAACTGAGGATGTTTCTCTAATGAATGGAGAAGTCACAGAAAAGGAAAACCCTGCTTCTTTTATTTTAACGTGGATACTTTCATTTTATCTATGAAACAAAATAGCTTCTTCAACTATCAGCTTCTCATGTGGAAATTATGACTGCTATCAAAAAGTTGGAGCCCAACAGAAAGAGATAAGGACATGACCCTGAAATTCTGCAATCTCTCCCTCCTTCTCCCTCTCTTTTTTCTTCACTTTTTTCTTCTCTTTTGCTCTCCTTCTTAGTCCAACATTCTTGTGCTTTCTCTTTAGTAGGAATCAAGTATTTCAATAACACAAATTTTAGCACCAAAGACATCTCCTGTAAAAGCTAGCTAGTCCGGATCCAGGGCTCTGTACCTCCCACTTAGCTTCTATTTTAGCTGCTGCTGACATATCCTTCAATCTCTGCAGGGGATTAAGCCCACAGGTTGCCAGACAGACCTGTCCACTCAGTATAAAACTCACCGCTGGGTTCCCACCCCTTTTCTTCCACTTGAGCAAGTTGCAGGCTTCCCCTGCTCCTTCTTCCGCATGCAACAGCTTATCCCAAAAGTGTAAGTAATGCCTTGTCCCCTTCCCCTGGCTGAGGAATGAGATCCCAGCTCTGCCTAAGGAACTTTTCTGAAGGACAGAAAAGGAACCAGTGCAACTCCTGTGGATTTAGGAGGTAAGAAAGCGGCTTCCCACCAAAGAAAGCAAGTGATTTCACTGGAAACTGCAAGGGCGCAGGCTTTCATGGCCCCCCTTTCCTCGTCTGACCTGCTCTCTCATTACCTTGGCTTGACCAGAGAGCCCCTCAGCCCCTCCTGCCACTTCCCAGAGGGCCCCAATGAATCACTGAAGAGCAACACAAGCCACTTCTCCTTTGGGTGACTGTGCTTCTGGTGGTGCAGCTCTGGGGAAGGCTGAGGGTCAGTGTGGGGCTCCCACGTGGCCCCACGTGTGGGAGGCAGCGCTGAAGTGGGGACAGCCAGGCTGCGCTGCAGACCTGACTCATCTGTTCTGCGCCACGGACCAGCAGCGCTTTGGAGGAACTCATCTAGGAACAGCATCTAGGCACCAAAACAACATTAAAGCATGGGCTACCATGGTCCTACAGCCCCTTTCCCCCTCAACTCAGTTTTCTCTAAGGGACGGCTTTTCCTCTGGATTTTGCCTCCTCCTCTTTGCGCCTTCCCCCCGCTCCCATCCGGCCAGCTCGCTGTGCAAGCTCGGACAACCCCTGGCTGCCTCGGGCCTCCCAGCTGGGGTCGGGAGCACCAACCTCCCTCCCACAGGGTGGGCCTGGGCTGGTGTTCGGTGCATTCGTGTCTACAGGCTCTCTAAGATCCCCTGAGGGACTTGCTGGAGAGCGGGAGATGCCCGGTTCGATCGCGGCTCTTTTTCCCACAGGCCACTGCTCCGTCCCAGGTCAGCGCCCTGCCTAAGACTCGTGCCCTTTCTGCAGGGACCCAAGCTGAGCCTCCTCGCACGGGTTATTTTTGCATCACGGTTGCTGCACGCTAGGCTCCCTAAATCCGCTGCAATCCAGGAAGAGGTGATTCCTCCTCTGCCCGCCCTGCTCGGAGCAGCCTGTCGCCTCCTCCGTGAGCCGGGTCAGGCGCCGTGCTGCAGCTCTGCTTTTGCTCGGGGAATTACACGCTAAGATGGTTCCTCCTTCCCCACCCCCATAGCTCCAGCCACAAAAAAGAAGCAAATGCTGTGCGGAGACTTTATTAAATAAACACAACTGGTACTGGTGGCTTGTTTGTTTGGGGTTGCTGTTTTTGCATTTGCTATCTTTGGAAAGCTAATCCTCTGGAGTTCACCCAGCGATTTCAGTCACCTCCAAATAACACTTACTAATAATCTTAATAAATCCGTCTCCTAAGCAGCAGCACTACTGCCTGGCACTGAAGTACACAGAACACCTCAGCAGCCCTGCTTCAGCTGACACCCATGTTTATCTTCATCGTAAATGAAAACTAGCACTTGCTCCCTACGTTCACAAAGCTCCCCGAACAGCGCCCGCGGGCAGCGGGACCGAGTGCACCAGTGGAGGGGAGGGCGGTCAGGAGGATGTGACTTGCAGGCTTCCCTCCTCCTCTGCCCCTCTCCCAACCCAGCTGCTGAGCACTTCTCACGAGGCCGCTCGTATCTGGGCTAGGAGAGCCATGGTAAGTGTACGTGTAGCCATAAACACAGAGAAACTGCTTCATTTCTTTTGAAAAATGAAAGCTCCTCATCCAAGTAATGTTCCTGGCCAAAGCAGCAGAACCTGGGACACATTCTCCACATTTCTGGCGCCTGGTCTGGTGTTCACTGCAAGAGATGGGACAGAGATTCTGCTGTCATCTATTTTGTTGACTTTTTGCGCGAAGTTGGGACAAGTAACAAGAACAGATTCATCAGACTCATCAGCGTGATACATGTGTCCCAGTCCAAAACCACACGCCTAACGCTCTTCCTAGGTTCAGCAGCCTGATTTAGTGACCACAGAAACTATGCAAGGCTCTTGTTTTTAACATTGTATTTCCCCAGGTACCTACAGACCCGCGGGCTTTATGGACCTGAGAAGCTCCATGCTGATCTCATGCTGAACACACTTCCTCCACTTTGCTCCTGAAGAACCTCAGACAGGCAGGCGAGTTCCTACCAAATGAGTCTTCGTGCAGAGACTCCTTCAACAAAGTCTCCGTTTCCTTCAAAACAACTCGGTAAGAGGCACTTAAGTATTATTAACCCCTGGTGTTACTGAGGGGGAAATTAAAGAACAGTGTGAAACGACTGGTTTAAAGCAGATATATCAGTGGCAAATCAGGTACCAAGGTGGAAAAGGACTGGAGATTTTGTGCATGTAGATCCTCTGTCTGCACAGACAGACCCCTTTGAAGTTCTTTAGTTTAATGATTTAATTACAGCTGATTATATGCTCTGAAATATCTGGATGGCAGACATTATGCATATTACCACTTCAGCTTGCCTATATGCCTCATGCAAAGTGGCTGACACTAGAGGCAGCTTCCTTATTGTGCCACCAGGGAAACACAAGCCTCACTACAGTCTGGCTCCACTTTTCCCGACTTGTTTTTCAGTATTCCCTGTCTCACAGGGGATGAAGGGCTGTGTATCAGAGCAGGCAGAAAGTCATCTTAGCACTGGAAAAAAAAAAAAAAAGGAAAAAAGAAGGAAAAAAAAAACAAGCTTTTGGGAAAGATGCCAGGGTCTTGGCCTTGATTATACTAATTGAGAAGTGAGGCGGTTCCAAACCAACAGAAATTGATAGAGGAGGTTTGTGCTACTGATGCCCTGTAATACTGGAACTGGCACAGCAAGGGCTGGGCAGAGAGAATCCTATTTCCAATACGAGCTCATCCTTACTTACTGCCATCTCTTCAGAGTCAAGGCAAGGTTAAGCCAAACACTAAGAGAATTAAGAGGTTTGCAGTTTTTATCCCACATTAACCATTTGGCCTCACCCCTTCAAGCGCCCGATTAGGATTTTCCTGGCTAAACCTTCCTCCAAGACCCTTGTGAGCCACTGGGGAACTACAGATTTTGGGGGCCTTATTTTTCTTCTGCTTCCATGTGTTTTGCTCTCTGAGATTTTGAGCACTGTAGGCAGGGGCCCAATGAAGGGGGGAGACACTAAACCAAACAGCCCACAGGAATCTGCAATGTTAAGGTCCACTGTGAGCTAAAAGAAGGGAAGAGAGGAATGAGAAGACTGTACAAGAAACATGCTATGAAAAGGTCCTGAATCTGCGTACAGGCAGGACAGATTGAGTTTGAAACATTTGGTATTTGAGCAAGAGTTTACAGGCTGATGGGGGAAAAGGTAGGGAAAAGACAAGAAAAGACTTGGAGAGAAGAGAAGACTGCAGACAAAAGAGAGAGAACAAGAAATATTCTCATTTTCCTCTTGATTCATATTTCTGAATTGTGAAGCCCCCTGTCGAGCAAGACATAAATGAAATGTCTGCTATCCTCACATTTCCTTTCCCCTTAGCGTATAGTAAAAGAAAATTCATCTGTGCACAGAAAGAAATGCAACGCATACTCTTGAAAGGAAGAAGACTGTGCAACACGGACGTGGAATGGCAGATAAATATGGAGACACAGATACGTGTGGGCAGACAGCCGCAGGCAGCGCACACGGGGCGCACAGAAACACCACGACACACACACGTGCGGGTGGCAGACCCCTCCACGGGCACGGTGCATGAAGGCAGCAGCAGAATGCTGCTGTGCCCAGTGCTGTGCACCGCCAGCCGGCCCTCCCGGCCCCACGTCCTCTGCCTTCCCCCGGCCTCCAGCGCGGACACCGGCCCCGGCCCCGCAGTGGGAACCTCTCATGGGGTGCTAAAAGCGCAGCGAGTTCCCTGCAGTTGAAAGGCTGAAATCGCTCCCTCTGCCTAACATGCACGCTCTGCTTCCCCCAGCCTCTCTGATCGGGCGCTGATCACACACGTTTGGCGATGCACGAGAGCGAGCTGGATTTTAGCTCTGTGTACATGACTGTACGTTCTCCCAACATGTGTTTTTCTCAATGACAACGTTGACACAGATCCTGCGTGTTGGGTGGCAAAAGCTGCAGATGGTTTCCCATAAGTCTATTTCTGGTGCAACGCGAGTGCACGAGCATCAGGCTGGATGTATATTTAACTCCACATGCTTTAATCTGAAGAGGTCAGGAAATCGGAGCACGAATGCCCTTGTTGTGGCAGATGGGAATGCTGGGGATGGAGGCAGCGCTGACATCACATCTCAGCCTCTCCCCGGGTCCTGCCCGGAGCTGCTGCGGCGGAAAGCTGCAAGGCAGTAACCCCTTCCTGCCTCGGCTCTTCCACAATCTCTCCTTTGTCACTCTTCCCGCAGTCCCAGCCAACGCAGCCTTCAAAGCAAATCGCTCTGGGCCTGCTCGGGCTCTGGTATTTCCTTTCCAAAAGAAATAAATTGTATCAGCTCTGGCAGGAGAAGGTTAAACGTGGTGGGAGTGTATCACCTCAGCTGTGGAAAAACACAAGCCCCAAAAGAAAGCCTTGGCATTTATCATGCAAATACACAGATAGGAGTGCACAAGGACACAAACCTTCTGCTATAAACACTTAAACCTAAGTAAATGTAGGAACTACATAAAACTTGACATTTAAATACCCTTGCCTCAAGGCAACCGTACAGCCTTGGGAAAAGGAGGGCTCCAACCTCGGCATTCTCAGCGCTTCCAGCGCTGTGGGACCCCCAGGCGCTGGCTGCGGCACGGCCCCGCCACGCGGCACCCACTCCCGGGGCTTCAGCGGCACGGGCACCGGGTGTCCGCCCTGAGAGGCTGCGGCCGAGCCGGGGGAGCGGGGGGCAGAGCACAAGTCGGGGCGTTCACCTGACAGCCACCATAGATCCAAAAAGGTCGGAGCAGGTATAAACGCCGCCGTGCTTCCGCCCGTTGCTCCCTGGCTTTTTGGCGCTGTGGCAGTTTATCTGCACAACCCAGCCTGATGGAGCAGCGATTTGGAGAATTTGAACGGGCAGCACCCATTCAGTAGCTCTTGGGAATCTTTAAAAGCCTCTTTTGCGTGTACATCAGCCCTTTCCTTCGCCATTCTTCTCTGCGGTGGCATGGAAACAAGCCTGAAAAAAAAAGGATTTTGCAGGAAAACAATTTGATTCTGTATTTGCACTTTTCCACAGTCAGCAATTCCCTAATGATTTGGGGTCATTTTCGCTTGCCTATTCCTTTTTATTCTGGCAACATAAAAAAAGATCCTAAAAAAATACTTGTTCACTGTTCAAATAACAGAGAGGGACTAGCTCGCCTTGCCCCAGTAATGCCAGAGAATCCCACAAAGAGCACTGACCTCTCCTTCACTCCCCCCTGTTTCACCCAGGGATTACAGCAGTCTCAATACAGGCTTGTCCATGCATGGGCTGTGATTCCCAACCACTGCAAGATCTTTTATGAATGTAAATTCAGCCTTATCCACATTTCCTGACTTTTCTGCATTCCCATCTTACCTTTGATGTAAAAGTAACTAACACGGTTAACTCTTTAGGGCAGGAACTTTGCATTTTTCCCTATCTGTAGATGACCCTAGGGCAATATTGTGTTATAAAAGAATTGATAATTTGGTGGTGTGTATGTGTGTATGCATTGAACTGCAGAGGGGAGTAGGAAGAAGAAGACAGCAGTGGTTTGAAATACAGCATCTTCAGGATTTTTGTAACAGGATTCATGAAAATGGGAGAAAAAACAGATCCTCAGTCTCAACCTGCAGCTCCTCTGCAGTATAAATTAGCCACTGCCTGAACTCAGGGCTGTGTGTTTATTCCTCACATATGCATCCTTCTCTGCTCTATGGGGGAAGAATGGCAAAGGCAGAGCCCATGCTGCTGCTGGGACAGCCAGCAACAAATGCTGTTCAGATGGGGTACGTCACTTTGGCTCATTCAGTTCTGCTGGGGTCCACATCAGCCCACAGGTGGGTCAGAATCAGAGGAATAACAAAGTAAATTGGGAGCCAATTCCTGCTGTTTTCCTAAGCTCCAGCAAATGCAAATTTAGCTCATCTTGAACTCTCTTCCCGTCTGTTTAATTTGTTGTAGAGTGGCATTTATATGACTGTATCTAATGAATGAATCCAGAGTGTTGTGTAACACACAGTTTGGTGACACAGTTGTACAGATGCCTGTATGGGTATTTCCACATAGGCAATATATGTGCATTGAGCACGGTTGTGGTTCGAATAAATAACAGAGGTACGTCCAGACATCTTCTGTGAGGGTGACCAGGTCCAAAACGTGGGAGGGACTCGAGCACCGCACTAGCACCAGGGTTCTGCCTCAGCAAGGCCCCTTTGAGCACGAGGCCCCGCCAGCCTGCATGTCCTCTGGCTGACGCACAGCACCATGGCCACTCTCCAGCCCTGCACCAGGTGCAGCCCATGCAGGTAACTACTGATGGTCCGCACCCAGTGCCTCAGGTGATGGAGTAGAAGACAGGCCATTAGGAGATGTTAAGAGTGCCTTGGCAGCAAAATAGCGTGAGATGGTGTTAGTCTTACATTCAGTGTGACTTGATGGGTCTCCATTATGTAGCAAATCTGTGTAAACCTTAGGCATCCCCTGTCAGCTACAAAAAAAAAAGCTCTGTGGTGACAGGGAAATCAAAAGCCTTCCTCCGTAAGCTCCTGTCTTATTAACAAAAAGTAATTTGACAAATACTGCTCCACAGACCTTGGTTTTGGAGTCCAGACCAGGCCAGCCGGATCCTGTTCCTTCCTTTATCTGCTTCCAGCAGAGGAGTTTAACCCATTCCCTGGCGCTCAGGGCAGAGCGCAGGGAGCCCCACACCCCACTGAGTCAGCAGCCACTAAAACACAGCACCCGGACGTGTTTGCCGTCTCCCCAGCTCTGGGGGTATGAGAGGAAACCCGCCGCTCTCACCGGGTGGATATGCGTGTGCCTGGGGCTTGTGAGAGCCTTTAGGTAGTCTGCCCTAATTTATACGGTTGTGGGTTTATTTGTGCGCGAATATACATGCCTGAGAGCCAGGAGCAGTGCGGCTTGCTCCTGCTGGAATCAGCAGAGGGTTTTTTTGCTAGGAAAGGGTTAACCGGAGTGCCCTTGCTGAGCTCCATGTCTCCCTGCATTCCAGGGTAAATGGTGTTTTGCAGAGCCCGGTTACCTATGGCAACAGCAGAGAGGAATATTGCAGGCGAATCTTCTGAATCACAGGATTTACAGCCCATATGTTTATTCTGCAGTGAAACACTTCCAGCTCCCGCTTCTGATGTGAGCTGGGAACCGCGAGAGGGCTTTGCAGAGCCATTTAAAAGGCAATGTGAGCTGGAAGCAAGGCGTTTTTAATCAAAGGACCGGTTCAAAACAGAAAAACACAGCGGGATCAGAGGAGCCTTCAGAATGAGCCATACCGTCCCGAAGCGTATCTGAGTTCCCCCGCTGCCGCCATTAACAACCTGCCCCCCGCCCCACCGCTATGCAACAGCCCCACTCCCCAGCCTAAGGCCTCAGCCCCACTCCCCAGCCTCAGGCCTCGCTGCCCCGTGGCCTCGCTGCTCCGCGGCCTGCAGCCACCTCAGCCTGGGGCCTGCAGCCGCCCCCTTGCCCTGGCAACGCCTGGCCTCCCTGCGGCCCTCGGGCAGCCAGCTCAAGGCGAAGCGGCCTGCTGTCCCGCCTGGACACGCGTGTGCTGCTGTCTGGCCTCAACACGTGTGTGCTGCTGTCTGGCCTGGACACGTGTGTGCTGCCATCCAGCCTGGACACGCGTGTGCTGCTGTCCGGCCTGGACACGCGTGTGCTGCTGCCGTACGGATCGGATCGCTGTGAGGACGCTTGTCGCTACAGCGCTGTGAACATTCGGATCGGATTTCTTTAAATGATCGTGACTAGAGAGGGGGCTTTAAGTATGAGGTATATTTATGGTGTCATTTGAAAAACAGGACAACAAATACATGTGTTCGTATATAATTTCGAAATGCCAATGGCTTTGCTGAACTCACTGCGTCTCATCCCATCAGTTCTGAGAAAATAAGCAGTTCTAGGCCTGGCTAAACGGTGTGGGGAGATCATCTGGGAATTCAGGAAGCTAACGGCACAAGCCAGGGAGCTGTGGTTGAATGCTTGAGCAAAGATTCATTTCACCTAACTCTAACCTCTGAAAGTCAGGAATCTGGCCTCAGCTCCCTCTGTAGTCAGTAGAGATAAATTCAATTGCTCAACGACAATTCATCACACCTAAACGAAATACCTGCCCGGTTGAGTGTGTGCATGCAGGTGCATCTTGCAGTCCTGAAGCCCGTAACGTGATCCTGGTACAGGCTGAGGACAGTTCATTGTAAACAGAGCAAGACAGACACATCAGACCCAATTCACATGGAAACGTCTGATTTATACTCTTCTCTCCGGAACGTGAATGCTCCCATATGCTGCTACTTCTTTACTAAGAAATTCGCAGTGTTGCTACATATTAATCTAGATATCTCACAGTTTGAGAGGAAAACAGTCTTCCAGCTGAATGCGATGCTGAACATTTTGAAGGAGTCTGCTACTTATTTTTGAAAGCACAGAGGCAGGTCACTGCAAACTGTACTTGCTGTAACCTAGGAGGAACTTGCCTTGCTGATAATTATTTAACAGTCACGAAGGACGGATCTGTGATGCCTTGTATGGACACCCTTTCAATGGGTTCAAAGCTGTATGTGCCATTTTTCAGGGTTCCGAATGCACACTTTTTCAGAAAGGGAATAGGAGAGCATAAATAAGATACAGAACAGTTGAATCACAGGGCTTCTGTGTGAACCCTCAGAATTC
The DNA here is from genome assembly GCA_013399115.1 of Anseranas semipalmata. Taxonomy (NCBI): domain Eukaryota; kingdom Metazoa; phylum Chordata; class Aves; order Anseriformes; family Anseranatidae; genus Anseranas; species Anseranas semipalmata. The sequence goes on along the minus strand of VXAA01000828.1, from coordinate 1,028,267 downwards.
AGAAATAGGCACATCTGTTTAACTCAGATTTTTGTTCCATTTGGCCAAAAAGAAAACATTTACTTTTCCTTATTATTTCCCTTTCCCTCAATTTAGAAAAGAAAACAGAATCTGAGTTTATTGATCCAGTGAAATTTATTTGGGAAATTGCTTTGAAGCCCTGGACTAAGATAAACAGTAATTCATAATATAAGTAGCAAATGATCACGCAAATCACAGAAAAGGAGAGAGAGGAGGAGAGTGGGAGGAAGAATTCATCCTTTAGACACAAAATGAATGGGTCTTTAAAATAGGAGCACTGGCAGGGTATCTGTCTGACTATCTATGCATTGCTTTTTTAATGCACCCATCACTATTGTATACAAGCATAAAATAAAAAATTAAAACTTCAATTCAGTTTGTCCATCCATCATTCCTAGGTTCTGCTTTTTTGTTTGTTTGTTCAGAGGTTGTATTAAAGCCTTCGTTACAGTAGGGAGACTTCCGAGAGGCGGTGGGGTTTGCATTGTGCAGTGAAAACAGTCAGACTTCAGATGATTTTGGTCAGATGGAGGGGGGGGGTGCCTTTCTTTTTCCCTACAAATAAATCATGGAATTTGCCTTGCTTCTGGCTGAGATTGTAAGGTTTTAGGACGAGAAGAAGCTATTGTGCTAGCAGGAGGAATTTTGTGTGGTTGAAGAAGGGAGAATAAAAGCCATCTTTCGTTCAAACGCGTGTGTGCGCGCGTGTGTTAGTTTCTCATTCTCCACCATTTCCTGAAAACAGGGCTTGGGGAAAAAGCACACAGACACATAACATTTTTCCATTAGCAGAGCAAGCGGGGGAAGGTAATGGGCTGGGGGGAGGGGGTGGTAATCAGAGATCTGCTTAGTCTTCATAGAAAGAAAAATGCTTGGGCGCCTGCTTTGCCATAAATTGCATCTGGTGGCTGGAGCTACAGCAAGTTATTAAAGCGACTGCATTAAAGTCATAATTCAGCAGGTCAGCAGCACACTCCGCAGCCCCTCCTCCACCATCCCTCCCAGCCCCATTTTGTGCAAGGGCTGAGCACCAGCGGCCCGAACCAGCCCCTGCCGCAGCACTTGCTGCCTTTTTCCCCTTGCAGGGGAGGCGGGGGGAGAAGGGCCGGAGGACGACGTGCGGTGCCGGGCTGGTTTGCTCTGCACAGGCACCAGGAGACGGTGCTGCCCACCCTGGCCTGGTGGTACGGGAAGGAGAAACCCCAAAATTCCCAAATGTAGCTTTCCTTGCACAGCTCCCCGGATCCAGATCCCCTTGTGCTGATTAAATCCCTCTCCCAGTTTTCTGGCTGAGCCGTGAGAAGCGGGTGTAAAACATGAGATGTCAGCATCCCTGGGGGGGTTGCAGGCAGGGGGATATCTGCCGCTCGCGCCCCGGCAGATAGAGGGACGGCAATGGGAGCTGCATCCCACGGACACCAAGATGGACGCCGGAGCAGCCAGAGCGGGGGCTGCGCGCAGCCGGCTCAGCACACAGCTCTCACGAGCGAGGTCGGGAGCTGGCTTGGAGGAGGCAACGCTTGTCTCGCTTTTTGTGAAGGTAGATTTGAGCAGTTCCCTGCCTCACTGCTGTGAGGAAAGCGCCCTTCAGATAAAAGCTTCGATTTCATTTTCCTTTATAAATAAACAGGCACATACAGCATCAAGTGCTAAAAGGTTCAGGAGACCCCAACAGCTTTTCCAATAACAAACTTGTGCATGTGCAATCAAAAAGAGTCTTGTAGAATTTAAAAAAAAAAAAAAGAAAAAACTAGACAGAAGGCATATTTTCACCTCAGCATCCCACAACCCTCTGAAAGCACGGGTTTGTTAGAAATCAAGACTATTATTTTAAGTGAATCACCTTGCAAAGATCCTTCTAAACATCCTCCGATGCAGAGGGTCACCGTGGTCGCTTTTTGCAGACGTGAGCCTTTCCTTGCGTTTCTGAGAGGCAGAAGTGCCCCGAGCTCACCCTCGCACCCTCCGTGCCCTGGCCGCACCGGGAGGCACGCTGGGGCTGTTTGTGTTGGCCTGGCTGTGGGGAGCGCAGCAGGAGGGGCCTCCCAGGCCACGGGGCGCCTTCCTTTCTTCCCATGGTAAATATTTTCTTAATGAATCTAAGGAGGAACACTGAAGCTGGAACTGCTGAGGTGACAAGCAGGTGCATGAGGTCACCCAGCAATGCCAGCTCAGGAAAAATCGCAGGTTTTCAACGCTTGTCCGTGGACAGGGGCCTAGAGAGCAGCAAGAAGAGGGAGGAAGCATACACACCACTATTCTAGCAGCAAAGACTTCTTGCCTAAAACGGACATGCAAACGTATTTTTTCTGCAGACTACATGCGCTAGAGATGCTCAGCTTTTTCCCTGCTTCCCACCAGCAGCGTAAACGCGCGCCGTGCCGCTCGGGCTGCAGCACAACATGGCGGGTGGGTTCCCTCTGCCAGCGGGGCTCCGCAGAGCTGCCGCACGGCTCCCGTGGTGGGCAGCCACGCTGACAGTCACGACTACGGAGGAGAAGTAGAACATGCCACTGCCTTCTGGGTCAGGATTTTTTACTCCCATTGAGATGTTATTACAGGCCCGAGATCCTCAGAGAATTAAATCTGCTGCTTGTCTACCAAATAGATAATGGCAGGGCAACCTTCCCACATCACTGCCTCCTGCCAATGCGGCTCAGTCCTGACCTGGCTACGATTCATGGCTGGACAGAGTAGAGTTCATTCTCTGTATCCCATTCATAGTCGCTGGCCTTTGCAAACAAGGAAGAATTTAAAATTGGATTTCATTATTTTTTTCAGAAGAGAAACGAACCAACAAACCAAGCAGGAACTGAGCTGTGATCCACTAACATAATTTCAAATAGATTTCCTCTCTGCAACATGGATGGCAGCAGCTTTTGAGCACTGCTGATCCAAGGAAAGCTTAGAATGAATAACACAAAATTAAAATGTGGCATATCCTGTACCCACACAGAGCTGCTCCAAGCTACATGTGCGCTGCATTCTGCAGGGCCACTTGGAAAGGAGATACTTTTGCCGTTGCAGCCTTGCTCTCTAGCATTGCTACAAGCAGTACATTTTTGCAGCTGTGGTGACCTAAGCATGCAAGGAAAGTAAGCTTGTGAAGGGACAGTTTGTATGTCTGAAAGCTCATCTGTATTGTGCAAGAGTTAAAAGGCAAAAGAAGATACTGCCTCCGCCTGCAAACGCCCCCTCTCCAGAACTTGCCCCTCATTCACTTGCGCACTTCCAAGAACGCAGCAGTTCACACGAATGCTCGGCATTACAGCTGTAATTGCTGTATTTATTATTCCGGATACCACAGCAATGAGACAGACATTCCTATGTGAGGTCTACGACTTTCCCCCAAATGTGAGGATATTAGTCAAGCTCTCATCCCAGTGAGAAAATAGTAGTCCGAGGTATTTCCACTGTTCCTTCCAGCAACAAGGGGGCAGCAGGGAGCCTAGATCAGCGTTTGGACTCGGGCAGGAGCTGACGGGGTTCAGCGACTTCTTTACAGCCTCCTCTAGGCAATGATGGAGGAAAGCCCATTCCTTGAAGAGCCTGATACAGCCAAAGCCCAGGAGAATACATGGCGTCTTCAGTGCTTCTCCAGCAGACGGTTAGTGTCCTACCAGGTCCCTACAGTCTGTCTCGTGCTCGTTTCCAAAAAATCTTACAATACAAATCATCTCTCCTCGGCTAGCATTTCTTCTGTTTCACTGGACTCGTAGGGGGCAAGCTACCCTCCCCAGGATTAAAATTGTCAGGAAGTCAATTGCAGCTTTTACATATAGGAATTTACTTTGCAATTATACCAGCTCACACGATTCAAGTGGGGTTTTGGGTAGAAACTGCCGTTTCAAGCCTGCAGGTGCACCTGCACCATGGGGCAGAAGAACCCCGAATGCCGTGTCATTTGCTGCAGGACTCACTGCAGGGCGCATCCTTAGCAAGCCCTCATCCCCCTCGCGTCGGGGGCTGGCTGCCCACCTCCTGCCGGCCGACTCAATGGGCACAGCAAGCACCCGGGCACGCGCCCCATGCCCTGCCCCCAAATGCCACTCAGAGAAACTACCTGTGACATGTCCCTGCGTTTTGGAAGCGTTCAGTGTGCACAGCTGCAAAAACACTGCTTGCAGGGGCATTGTAGATGTGCTTGGGAAATGCACTAAGGAAATGCAGCATGTGTTTATTCCTGCTCTTTGGACAAAAATGTAGAGTAATATTTGAGAAGAAACCTGAGGGCAGCTTTGCTGATCAGTCCTCAGTTTGGCCAGAGCTCGAGCTGCCGTCCTTCCCCACAACAGGGCTTCTCACTAAATCACAGCAGCTGTCCCTCCAGTGCCAGCAGCAGCCGGGAACACAAGGAACCATTTTTTCTCTCTTTCTAGCATGGAAGCAACACAGGAAAGTCACAGAGCGGCACTGAGTCAGGGCTCTGCGGCACAGTAAATTTCTGAGGCTGCCTGGTATTCTAGGCACATCCTTACGGCAATAAACTCCTCAGCATCATACCCCAGCCACGAGAGAATCTGGAGCAGCTAAAAATACAGTGCCTGCTTCTCAAAAGCCTGCACACGGCAGGCTACTGCTTGTGACCTCCACACCCTCCTCTCCAGCACAGGCGCTGGGGGCGGTGGTGATCAGCCTGGGCCCTCAAGGCAACGAGGAGAGCCAGCACGGTATGTGGCGATGGGCGTTGCGCACAAACGTGGGAACGAACCCGGGTGTCTGGAAGGAAGGAGAATTTCTCCTTGCCTGGCACGTGAGAAAAGACAGGTGGGGTCCGTACTGCCTGGTTGTTTGAGGGGTGATTATTCTTCATTTTGCTTTACGTAGTGAAACACCCCAAAGATTCTGGCTTTAGCGGGCACTATAAATCTCAAGGACACCACAGCTGTGACTGGATTATTTATAGCTCCGCTTTTACATTACCAAGTCCAAGGCATCACACAAAGAGGAAGGTAATGAAATCTCCACCTCTCCAGCCGTCACTCTCTAATCTGAAGCGGCGTTTCCAGGAGCCATTTTCACTCGACCAGGGAGTCTAGGAACAAACACGTTCTCACCCTCCCACTCCCTGTCAGACAGCCCCACAGCTGGCACGCACGTACACACTCACACATGCATTCTGGCTCTCCGTTTCTCCCTGAGAGATGCAAAAAGTCTCAGGCATTTGCAGTTTATCGCATGCAAACATACACATCTCTTCCCTTTCAGTCCCGCAAATACACGACTGCAAACACATTCTGGGTTAAATTCTATTTTCACTTATGGTATGCAAATATAAAAGCTGAATACTTCCATTAAGATAACAGATTTACAACTGTGTAACTGAGATCAGAATATGGTGCTGACTCTCTCATACATAAATTTCCATAGTTGCTCCTGAATTTGTCTTTTTCCTCAGCCGCCTCGCCGTGCATTAATCATTCAACATTTAAATCAGCCATCCACTTGCTTCTTTTTGCTTTGTCAATGAAAATTGTTCAGCATTAATTATAAAACTCATTCTCTACTGAGGTTTTCTTGGCTTTTTTTCATTAGTGGGTGGAAGTGTCGATTTACAGTCATCTTGTTCTGTCTTCAAAAATACCCTGTGTACCATCTATATTACAGAACACGTTCTCTGGGTGAGGGAGCCTGTGAATGTGTGTGTGAGCTTGCGAGTGTGTGAGCTTGCGAATGTATATGCAAGATTGGGAATGCATGTGCATACATGTGCTTATGGAGAAAAGATATGGAGATTGTGTTTGAATTAGAAAGGCTAAATGTTTCTCAGGCTTTATTTTACAGCTTGAATTTCAACCCCTTTCTGAATCTAACGATTTTCATCCTAGCATTACGGATGATTTCAGGTTACAAAGAAAAGAGTTTATGGCAACTGTAAATGTATTCTAAATTGTGCATCTTTGGTGACAGCAATACAATACAGATCTAGTTTTACACAGTGGTAAAACCTCTCCAGATTTGCTTTCATTTTTTATAATCAAAAGGATTGGACATCCCTGGTCCAGCACGCTGTGCAATCCTGCAGTACAACACTAATGCGAGTACCGCAGTGCACATGGTAAGATAATAAACCAGGATGCTGTAGCCAACAGCAAATCACAAGGCAATAAAATACAAAGGCTAAAGGATTTGGTTTATATGGGAAATATTGTAGTGCATGGACTGAATACGGTAAGGGAGAGGCTGACTGAAAATACAGACTCATTAACCAGAAGTGACTATGCGTGTCTTTGCAGGTATGATTTCCACAATTGTGAATGTTTTACTCAATTTTTACAAAGCATAAACTATACCAGCGCGTAAATGCTTTCCAATCTTTTCATTATACTGGGATGCTGCAACCTATATTTAACCCAAGGGGAGGGATGTACTCAAGAAAGAATTCTCTCTTTGGCAATCGTTTCTCTTATCAGTTACACAGAAATGTCAGACCACTCTAGTTGCCAACCAGGGATTACAAAAAGAGGAAAAAAGGCAACCAGGAGAAAACTGTATCTCTCTGCAAAAATATAGTATGGAACAATGTAGGATCTGAGTCAAGAAACTAAGGCAGCCTCCAAAGCGACAATAAAAAGATGAACAACGCAAATGCTTTTCTCCTGCTGGGATTCTGGCGCGAGTTTGTCCAGCCATGGCATGGTTACGGCGTCCTGCCCTTCGTGGGGCCTTTGCTTTGTGGCGAGCGGCGGTGCCGGTCATCGCGTACGTGTTACGCAGACCCTCTCCCCGCGCCCAGATCGTCATTCGGGCTGGGCTGACGGCCACTGAGGCATGCTGCCTGTTCTGCATGCTCTGTGCTGGAGAGATGGGCTCGTAGTTTCAGTTCATTTTCACAGAACTGCCGCCCACCACAAAAGCCTCCATTGCAACAGGCAGTAATTGCCAAAATTGCAGAAAACACCCTATGTAAAAGGCTCAGAGAGGAGATCAAGAATGGAATCGATCCTGAACACTGAACTGGGGAGGAACAGGAAGCTGTAGAGAGTAGGAAGTTAATACTGCCCAAGCTATATACATTCCGTGAAAAACAAGAAACCTTCAATCTCCACAGCTATCAGGCAGTGTTTTTCACTCCTACTGGAAAATTGGAAAATAGGAAGTGTCTTTTTACTCTATGATGGAATAAAAATATAGAAATAACAGCATTTAGTCAAATAACAGAGCATCTCTCCAATGTAACAGAAGTTGTGCTTTAGCTAAACACTCAGATAGCGAGTTGGGAATACAGCCCAGGGTTTTGGTTTATTTATTTTGTACAGAACTCTGCATGTGCTGCTCTGATGAGGTTAGCACACAAACAAAGAGGCAAGACATGGTGTTAGTCAAGTTGTATTATCTCTTCCAGCAATAGAACAGTAGAAAAAAAAAAGGTGAGCTTGATTCTCATTTACATCAAAACCATTTTGTTCTCCTGGGAGCAAAAAAAAGGAGCTCAAAGTCAGATCTGCATTAGGGAGCACTGCTCTAGGGTGGGTACCCGGTGAAGCACTGCAGATGCAGTCAGCTTACACAGCGAAGCCGTGCTTGTGCAGCAGCAGGGTGGGCTCCCCGGGGGGCAGCGAAGGAGCTGTGCTCTCCTGCTCCCCACGCGGAGCACGGACCTCTGCCCACACGATGCAGGATTCGCAGCCCTCCCCACCTTCCCCTCCTGCAGCTTGCAGCTCTATCTTCCTGTGGAAAGTAAAATTTACTCCAGCTTGTCTCCCCTTCTGAAGTGAAATAACCTATTCCAAGACAAGCACAGGTTTGCCATTATAAACACATCCACGCTAGAAATTCTTACTAGTGAAGCTATGTTGGTCAGAAACCATCTGATACCATGCCCATGTCAGCAGAGCTGTGACAGACCCAGCCTTACATGGACAGAGAGGTGTTTTGTGCCAAATTCTAACTCACCCCCGTATCTCTTTACAGGTCTTACCAGTGCAAAGGAGCGTGGAAGGAGCGTCCATCGTACCTATTTGACCCTGCTTGTGCTTCATACTATTGTAAAGGAGAATTTGGAACTGTGCGTCCATATCTGCCTCCAAATTGCTTCTAATTTTTCTACACACTTATTTTAGTAGGATTTGTCACCCATGTGTATGCAAATAAAGCTTGCAGAGGAGTTCTGAGTAACAGGGAGAAAACAGCCTAGCACTGTTTATTAGACTACAGCTGACGCCACAGAGAAAAATGCTGTTGGGAGATTTTAGTTCACTTCCTCACGGACGCTTCCTGTCCGTCCACATGGTTATGAAAACTGCGAGTGACAACACATCTGAGCCCTGCACTGGGAGCTCCCCAGAGACCCAGAACGAAACAGGCCCTTAAGCCTGGGTTTTTCTTTTTCTAATGCTCTCCCAGGTCCAGGTCTTCCTTCCCTTCCAGATCGGAGGGAAGCACATGACATGGCAGAACAAATGGAGCTTTTATATCCCTTGCCCGTGATCTCCTTCTCCTAAGGTTAGATAACTTCATTCACAAGACCTGTCAGTCCCGTTGCTTTCCCAGCCATGAAATCATCTGAAAGAATTTTTAATGCACTCAGATTTTAGTATGATATTTTTACACTTTTCATCTTAGGTTTCATTGTCTGCTAAACCACCTTATACTTCGAAACCCACATTTCTTTCTGAGCGATTCTGTCTTTTTCCACTTGGCAAGTGTCACATTTTCCTGTGATTTTTTTCTGGCATTTAAAGCAACAGGATCCCTCATATTTACTGATCTCTCTGGGCATTCACATCATTGCTAATTTCTCGAGAACACTGCACAGCTCCAGGGCTACTGCCCCTGCAAAACCATCCACAGAAGCTCACCTGCATTTCATGTGACCTCCAAAATCGGTGACAAATTTTGCTTTTTCCTTAAGTGAAAATTATGAGTGATTCAAACCAACATACATAGATTCAAGTTTTCAGCCACTCTACGTATTAGGCATATACTAAATTTGAATAAAATCATTTGCACATGTGCAACCTACATTTATGCATGCAAATCAGGCAATTAGGTAGAAAATTACCCGATTTGCATACATAATGCTAGAACCGAGCAAGTAATAGGCGACGAAAACGTATTCTATTAATATTATTTTCTTCTGTTCTGAAATTAGCGGCAACTGGATTAGGATATACAGAGTTTTTCATCACTCAAAATGACTAGTCTATTTGATGAACATTTCTAGGTCTACTGATGTACTGGCTAACTACATATATCAAATGATACCAGTTTTGTACCATGTTTGGTAACTAATGGTGAATTTTACAATCAAATGTGCAATTCCACCTTTTTTATGTTTTGAATTCATCTTAAAATTAATTTGCACAAATGCATTTTGAGTGTATGAATATTAAAGCACCACAGCACGGATGCCCCCCCAGATTTGCTTTTGAATTCAAATATTCATTGAATTTTTTGTTGCTGCTGTTTGTGCAATCCAGCTGCTTTCCTGTGCACACAAATACGCACTTTGCTCACAAAAGCAGCTGCACACGGAGTAAAAGAAGCCAGTGGAAACAGCGTCTGTGGAGTCTGGAGGATATTTCCTGCAGGAGTGCAGTTGTAAGCAGATACGTCACACCTCATAGATAATGAAAGGAGAAGCTTTCCCTCGGCACACCAGCACCGGAGGGGCCTGGCTTACTGGAAGGTGAGGGCACACCCTGGGAGGGCTTGGGTGACACCCCTGACCCTGACCTCTCCTCGCTGGTGGCTCTGCCTCTCGCTGCCTCTGCTGCTCCGCACATGTACCAGCACACTTCCTTGGCTCTGCCTCCCTTTGTTGTGCTCTGTCTTGCTCAGAAGGCAAACTCCTCAGGCACAGACCTGTCCTATTTGTCTACAAAGTCTTATGCATACTAAGGTGCTTTAGCTGTAGAATAAATAAACAACAACTGCACTTCTGCTGCGGTGCAGAAACGTTTTTGCATGTCTCTAACTGTTCTCACGGGCTTATCTCCAAACCTCTTTAAAAGGCTCATTACCATTTTTAAGATGGGGTCACCAATGCTCTTTCAGATGAGGGCAGGCCGTTGGTTTCAGTCATGGCGTTACAAAGCTCCACATTGTGCTCAAGGTGCCTTCATTCCTTACACATCCTGGAGTTTGTTTTCTGACCCCAAATGCCGATTTTACAGAGGTGAGCTTCCAGTAAGTTACCCAGTGACAACCAGGTCTTCCCCCAAATATTTTGGCACATTTAACTTCAAACTAGGCAAAACGCTGAGGAAAATGGTTCCCTCACAGTATGAGCAAGTGCTCATGCCATAAATTTCACCTGCTACTATCTGGCTCCTTCACCTATCACCAACCAGTGTGCCAAGCCCTACTGTTTTGATTTTTTCATGCTCAAACAGCACTTTCCAACTTTTCAACATCCCCTTTTGTTCCTCCTCCTTTAACATTTAACTTGTAAGCATTTTGGAGAAGACTACGTCTTTGTCTTCTAAAAACTCTGTTGCACATCTTTGGCTGATAAAGAAAACAACAATAAAGACCATCGAGATATTTGCAAAATCAACATTTAAGAGCTGTCATCTTGTGACAACATTGCCTTTCATTATCTGTTGCCTCTCGCTTCAGGAACTTCTCGTTATTTCTTACTCGTGGATGAAATAGTTACGAGGGACTCTTCACCCCATGACCTATTGGTCAACTCTCTTAATGTATGTTATTTCCAGTGCCTTTGCTGCTCTGTAAAGTTCTGCTGCTTCTAAGTATGCAACCATTTGAATCTTATTTGTCTGTCCAGGTTTATAAATGACCGCCATCACAACATTTTCTGAGCATCTCCCAGGCATTAAAAACAGAAACCTCTGCATGTCTCCCTCTCTCTTCATCCCCACCTGCTAAAGGATAGAGCTTGCCTAGTTTTCCTTCCTTGCCTTTGCCTCTGGCACTTGTTCTTACCTCATCCTCTATTTCAGGCTGAGGGTCTCCAGAACACCTTGACACATGTCCCAGCAGAGGCGCATTTCCATTTCTTGATCTTTCCTGACAGAAACCATCCCCCCTTCCCACACTCAGCAATTTCATTTATATTAAGGAAATAAATACCGTAGCCAGTCAGTACCACCTTTGTAAGCTCAAGAATTTGTAAGAGGCACTGGAAAGCCATGCAGGCCAAGAATGTAAGAACATCTGTAAGTGATACGTATTTCAAGCTATGGAGGTAAAAAATCACAGGGGTTCCTCTGTCCCAGGTAACGTGTACTTCATTCTAATCCTAACATCTATCTCACTTCCAAATAAACAATGATATTTAGAGAGGACTCGGGGCCCTTCAGAGTTCATTCTTCACACATATCTAGTTTAACCTCACAAATTCCCCAAAAGGAAAAAAGTGTTTTCGCAGGAGATCCTATGCTCATACCATATACAGATCTTCCTTGATGTATTAGCAAAGTGGTAAGTGTAACCTGCCTCTTTAAGGACCTCTTTAAGGGGATGTGGAGCAAGCCAGCTATGTGAGATTATCGGACCCAGCAGGGAAGGAGTCAGAGGAATTACAGAAAGGACTTAGTAGTGGCAGCAAATGAAATAGGTGAGCTTGTACGGCTTGTCTTGCGGTAGCAAACAGGCCCCTCTGGCTTGTCCCCCTCTAGCTAGGTGCTCAAAGGAGGACAAACTGCTGTCTGAATAGATTTGGGATGCTGAGACAGAATAATCCTTAGCGAAAGCAAACCAGAAGCTTGTGCAGCATGAAGCACGTTGACAGGCAAATGGACTAAGAGAAAACTGGAGCAGCTACATAAGAGATAACAGCAAAGCCAATAGTTAGATATATCTCAATGGATTCTTCTGCTGTGATGAGGAAGGATGGAGATGCTGTTTGTCTGCTGCTGAAAAAAAAACAGCAGCAGACCAGGCACTCCTCCTGCAGAGTCAACAAAAGCAACAGGAACCGCAGCCTGCACCTCAGCAGGAGAGATTCCTGCAGCGTCTGCTGACACACGGGCTGGGAGGTATTGCTGGGCTGGTAGAAGGTACCTCGGGCAGGCTCAGCCCTACGCTGCTGGAGCTAAAACTCACCCTCTGATGTCCACCTGCATCTCTGGGTGCCTGGTGCTGCTGGCTAGGAGGATTAAAGCTGAGTGCTGCAGAGCAGCTCCCCAGCGAGAGGGGGCTATGCGGCACGGAGCGCCGAGCTACTTGGCTCTTGTCCTGGCCGCGCTGAGACTGGCTCCAGAGGCGCAGTCATTGCAGCTGGGCTGAACTGCGTCATGGGGAGCGTGCTCATTTATAGCAACTGCACAGCCAGGGAACATCGCTGCCCATGTGTTCAGAGACGGGAAGAGTGGCCTTGGAGTGACGTCTGCAGGGTCTGCTACTAGCGCTGGAACTGATTGCCATTCCGGGCACTCTCCTGCAAGTAGAGCGATGGAGGAAATAGAGATGGAGGGAATGAATTCATGTGACAGACTGGAGCATTCTGCTACAAAAAGCAAGGAAGACTTGCAGCTTGCCAGAAAGCTTTAGAAGAATATTTTAGTCCTGCATCAGCTTACAGAGGTCCTCCTGAGAGCAGGGAAATTCTAGTAATATGCAGCTGGCACGCAAACCTGTGTACATGAAGGGACTGTTCACTGGAGCGTATCTCTGCCACGTGCCATTCGAGCCACAGGTGGAGGTCTCTGTTCAACACGGCAGCTTTCTGCATCAGGCAGCCAGAGAAAGTCTTGAGTGGAGAACGAGGGGTAAAAGCTTGAACTGAGACCAAATGGTCTCAAATTGTATGGGAACTCCACTGTTGCTCAAATGAAAAATCAAGAGAAGTCTGGTGACTGCATTGCCAGGCTTCCTTAGGGAACAACAGCCAAAAAGGCTTAAGAAGCTTAGTAGAAATAGCTACCCAGGCCCAGCCATTCTTAAGCATAAAGGAAAGCTGGTGGATCAGTCTGCAGATTTGCCAGTCTTGAAAAGAACATCAGAGAAGTCTGTGTGGTCATGAGATGGGTCCCATCAAACTGCAGAACTCGTTTGGACAAGACCTTAAGGGTAATTGTGTGTGCGCTGCTGGCGACTGATCCTTAAATGCTTGCAGCAAATAATATGGTGACTCTCTCAGTGCTGGAAAGGAATCAGGTGATTCTACAGAGAGCTCATCTGAGGAGGAAACTGTGGAGCAGGTGACACTGTAGTTCCCACAGAGTCGGACTGAGATGAGCACAAAGGGCCTGCTTTGATCAGAGAAACAGCCCTGCTTTGGTCTTGTCATCTCGGTCTACAGTTTGAAGAACTCTTACTGGCTTTAAGCATTCGTCATCTTTTCTGGGCTGGAGGAAAGACTTGACGGCTCTACAAGTGTATTTACAGGCTGTGTGCTGAAAGATTTATTTTCCCCTTAAAATATTAGAAAATAAATATTTAATTTCATGTGACTCCTTATTTGCAACAGCAGGAAGGAAATGTGCTTTTTTTAAAGCACCTTTAACCTGGTGGTGTTGCCTTCAACAAAGGTGCTACATATTACCTACTGTTATTGTCATCCAGTTCTATAAAGTTATGTTGCAATTAATTTCCATGGCAACGTGATCATGGCCCATATTCTGGATTATAAACCGGAGGGAGAAGGGATGGGAGAAGCACAGAATAAAGACTACAGAGCAGAAACTGCCCTGATTATTACTTGAGTCTTGAATGCTCTTATTAGTGCAATTTGTTTAAACAATGTTTATTTGTAGGTCGTGCGGAGGATCCAGCCGGGCTGCACCTGCCTCCCGAGGCATGCTCAGACACAGCCTGGGATTGCACGTCTTCAAGGGAGAGCAGGGTGGGGTTCCTTCAAATGACAGAGCCTGCTGCTAGGAGGAAGTTTCAAGCTGTAACTTGCAAAATATGCACAACACACTACTGTGAAAATCAAGCCATCAGAACAAGGAAGATCTAGGCAGAGAGCTGCAACTAATCATGCGAAAAGCCGAGAGGAGCTGCTCTTTGTCTTAAGCATGTGCGGTGCAGTTCTCAAGGAATGCTGTCGTCTCTTCTAGCACGAGGAGGCAGGTACGCAGGAGCATGAGAACTTCTGTATCATTTCCTGGTACTTAACTGTCACACAAGCCACTAGACATCCTATCGCGGATGCTGAGTAATGAATCTCTCTCAGGTTGCAGGTCCTCGTTAGGACAGCATGACTAGATGTGCGTGGAGCACAGGACTGATGCTATCCCTGACGGTTCCACCTCCTCCTGCCTCCCCTCCAGCAGGAGTGATGCAATGAGCACAGCTGAGTGAGCACAGTTGGATGAGCAGGAGAAGAGCTGCCTGCAAAGGGGGGAGGAGGGGAGCGCAACCACTCAAAACCACAACAAATGTTTGCCAAAACTGAGTACGTACACTTACCAAGGTACGGCTCGTGAAAGGCTGCTTCCTTTTGATAAGATACAAGGAATAATCTTGCACTGAAGGAGGTGGGATAAAATAGATGCACCAACTGGCCTTTCTTATCAATGCAGTCTGAGTTCTTCACGGAGGAATTATCTTTACATGTAACAGAGTCAAGCACATCAGCAACACCGAGCAACTAATAAAAAATACTCAGAAATTGACTCCTGCAGGGAGGTGAGAGCTCTTTCCATTGTTTTAATCCCACATATTTTGTACCTTCTTTTTTTCCTTTTAGGGGAATAAGTTACAGACACTGGGCTAGAGAGTTCTAAGTGAAAATGTCTAGCATATCAAGCTAGATCAAATAAGCCTGCACCATCTTACTCAGCAGCCTATATTTTTCAGTAGCAGACCAGATATTCAGGCTTCCCACTCCTTCCCTAATTCTGCCCCCAGCTCTGACACAAATCAAACCTACAAAAGCACATTGTCCTTACCCAGCTGCATGCCAGCCTGGACATGTTCAAATGAAAACCTGGGCTACACTATGCTCTTTCCTCTTGCTGCCGCGATGTGTGAAGAGCAGATTGCCTCAGATAGGCCTGGAACACAGCGATTCAAAGCAGCCCCCGTCCTGCCTTTGATTTGAACGCGCTGTGCTCTCCCCCACCGCCAAAGGGGAGCTCCTACCTCTGACACACAGGCATGCACTCTCCCTCACCCCGGCCCTCGCGGGTTGCATCAGCAGGAGCGGCTCCAGCCTGGGAGCTACCTGCGCGAGGGCCGCAGGCTGCGGGCGGGCGGGCGGGCGGGCGGCCTGCCTCTGGGGTCGTTCCCGACACCTGTGTCACACGAGCGCTTTCGAGCCCAGCTGTACACGGTCGCTATTACGGCCCGCTTTTAGCCCAGAGGAAGGGAGACCGGCAGCTGGGGCAGCAGCCAGAGGCTGCCAGCTCCCTCGCTCTGACAGGTGACTTGGCCGAAATGCTCCAGCTTCCCCGTCTGGAAAACGGACAGCCTCGCACAGTGACTCCAGGAGCAGCTTCGCCCCTTCCTTAGTGCAGTCCTCAGTTAGGGTTAGCAAAGCCCTGTCTGGCTTTGCATGCACAGCACTTACGGGAGGGCAAAACGCTGCTTTGGCTTCAACACGGACTGGGGGCCGGCCGAGGGCGAAGCCCCCACCTCCTGCCAGACAAAAGCAGGCCGCTGAGCCGAGCCGGCGGTGCGCCCGAGGAGCGAGCGGAGGCTTGCAGCAGCGCAGCTGCTTTCTCTGCACATTCCTCTGGTGACGCCGCTCGCTCGTTACCCGGCGTGCGGAGAGCCCTGAGTCAAGGCTCTGGTATGAGCGGCGCTGCCAGGAGCTGCGTGCTCGGCGTGCAGGGCTGCGGCTGGAGCCGAGGGGAAGCAGCCGGCTGCACCCTGCCTGCCTGCCCCGCTCGGCTCCGCCGGCCGCCCCGTCACCCGTGTGCAGCAAAGGAGCTTTCCGGGCCCTCCCCTCCGCCCCACCGCTCACCCAGGGATCGTGCCCATTGAGAAGCTCTCAGCCTAGTAGTAATCCCGACGAATTCAGCCGCTGCTAATAAATCCCACCCCTCCGCCCCTCCCAACCTGCCTCCATGCAAATCCATTTGTAGGTTACTTGAACAATGGCAGCGCTGTGATCAGCCCTCCCCTCCGGCAGCCCGCAGGGAGGGAGGGGAGGAGGATGATGACAGTGGGGAATTCTGCTCGGCTCCTTGAAGCTGCACAGACATGTTTCGTGTCCCCGTTCCCATCCCCAGCGCGGAGGCAGCCGGGCGGGCGGGGATCACACGGCACGGCACGGCACGGTTCGCCCCCAGCCTGGCACTGCCAGCCTCAGCCCTCACTCCCAGGGCACTGAACAAAGCAGCGGGCCTTCGTGCTGGCAAAAATGAAAAAGAGCCCCCCGCCCCCAGTAAAGCAGGCTTAGGGCAGCGTTCACCCCGCTATGCCCGGCCTGTGCCCAGAGAGCAGTGCCAGCCCGAGTGAAGGCTGCTGCTCCCCAGGATCGGTCTCTGGGGAAGGGGGAAACCGTGGTCTTCTCACTGTAAAGCTGGCTGGCATGGGAAGGGGTTGTTCTTCTGAAAGTACGTTGTTCTTTGTGGCCGGCAGCAGCTCACATCTTTGGGATTTCTTTGCAAAGGGTCATAAAAGCAGCAGCGAGTGCATATGGCCGTGCGGGCTCCAGGGGGAAGGGCTGTGAGCGGATGCCAAATCAGCTGAAACCTAAGAAGCTTGACCTTCCTCACCTCCACCCCTGCTCCCACCTCCTCCAACAGCCCTACAAGGGCGCATCGGGAAGGCCAGGCGCCCGGCAGCGGGGAATGCGATCTCAGCCCCTCAGCAGGCACGGCCACGTGCGTCTGAGTGTGTGCGTGTGCACGCATGTGTACACGCGTGTGTGCATGTGTGTGTGCCGGGCAGGGCAGAGCCCTTTCGGGGCAGCAGCAGGGCCACCAGCCGCAGGCACAGCAGCAGCAGCAGCAGCAGCAGCAGCCGGGCTGTGCCGTGCCGAACCTGCCCAGCCCCGAGCAGCCCAGCCAGTCAGACCAGTCGGGGGCCGTGCTGGCCGGTGGCAAGCATCCTCCCCGTCCCGTTCACTCATCTGACTGCTCCCTTCTGCTTCTCCCTCTGCAATTCCCTGACGGCTGGAAGGAGCGGGTTTGCTGCCAGGAACTCGAAGCCGCACGTAAGCCCCCGGGCTTCTCCCAGGGAGCAGGAAGAGGAGCTCCTGGTGCGGGCCGGCAGCGCGGGCTCGCCGCAGAGCCCGGGAGCAGCCTCGCTCCGTGCACGCACACCTCATCCTTCTTCTGAGACACGCACCGGGGAAAAGACCTTGTCTGCAAGGCTTTCGTATCACCCCATCAGCGGGGGCATTGCCGTTCCCAGTCTGTGCTGCAGGTTTCAAGGCAGGGACCGAAACAACAAAAGCTCGGTACACGCTTTTCAGACGCTATGAAAATAAACCCAGCAGTTTCATGCAGTGTCTGTTTCTACATGGGAGGGTGTAACTGTGCCCTCTGCGTCTTCCAGGGGATGATTGTAAGGACAACTATGTAGGTACAGAGCTATGTTTTGGGTAGAAAATGCATGCTGTAATGGATTCTGGTGGCTGAACGCCAAGGGGGAAGCTGTTCTGCTTCAAGAATAGCCTCACAAGAGTCAGCATTACAGTGACAGTTCAGTACTCTGCTGCAAATCTACAGGATGTGTCACTTTGGCAGAGAAAGAGGCTGCTAATGCACAACACAAACCATCCTACTATGAATGGAGAATGGCCGCATACCACAGAAAAAAAGAAAATGGCAAGAACGAGAGAAGAGGGAAGCTGCAAAGCAACTACTGCATAGTAAGCTGGGAACCTGAGAGCTCGGAGGAGACAAAGCCCTTTCCCTTGAGGGGAAGAAAAACTCAGCTCGCAAGACACGTAAAGAAGCAAAGACAACCCTTTTTCCAGTGACTACTGCAGCTCTGCAAAGCTATGCTGGCAGCCAGCCGATTTGAAGAGATTGCAGTTTCAAAACAATGTTAGCCCTGACTAGTTTGGAGCTGAAATGTTGAAGGAGGGGGGGGAGAGGAAGAGCGTGCTTATGTGCACAACATTGCTAAGCAAATAGAAAAGATAACAAGATTCGTACGAAAGGAGGCTCCTGATGGAACCGTGGAGTATTTCCCCCAAATGGACATAACATCTCTTCACTGCACAAACACTTCCATCTCCAACTCGCGCAGAGCTGCCAACGCTTAAAAAACAAACATCCAGTGACACACATGTTCTAGCCCATTTCTTAGAAAATAAGGCTACAAGGCTATTAAAAGAAATGTCAAGAATAATCTCACTGGAAAAAAAAAACACAAAAACACTTTGGGAAAATAAACCATTTAAATACTTCCCCATTACGAGAAGGAATGAGAGCACAACAAATGACCACCTGGACAAATAAATTCACGTACACGATTTATTCAAGCAAACATCAGGCTTTACCCTAAATAACTGGCAAATATGGGGGAGGGAGCATTACTGTGAAATGCAGAAACCAGCCGAATCTCTGCACGTGAGCCTCGCGGCAGCTCCCCTCTCCCCCTCCTCGATCTGCGGCTACAGCTTGTTTGTCAGCTGTGGACATCTTCAGAAAGTGAGAAACCTACGGAGTGGGTTCAAAGAAGCGCTGGCTAATGTGCCCACACTGGCTGCTTAATGAGCCAGGGTAAAAGAAAAGGTCACATGGTTCCAAAAAACCTCCATGCAACAAATGCCCTGGAGCTATGGTTAACTTTAATTAACTGCAGTATTACAATTCACTTCAAGCTTATTTTCCACCTTTGTCCACTGCCCCTTACCTTTCCTTTGCCTGCTAAAAAGCAAACTGATGGGGCTCGTAAGTGGAGTGATGTTTCAAAAATTCTGACTGATAAAAGCTTTTCAAGAATGCTCCTCAATTAAAGAAATCCACCAAACCGAGCTCTTCATAACTCTAACTACTGATGACTGATTTCAAGATTACAAGAGTGGCTCTGCTTATATAAATCGCGGTATTCACGCTCCTGTGACATAACTAAATGTTGAATGGCCAGTAGTTTCTCTCTCTTAATGGCAGTTGCGATTCACACGTGAATATTACTTCTCTCCTTGTTAAGTTTAAACTTGAATTTCTTCCATGTCTACAATTCTTTTCTCTGCCAGACATTAACCCACAATTTTAATCCCCCTATCTCTTGATTTGGACATAAACCAGTGTGGTAACTGCATGTTTAAAAATAATTTAAAATAGGATCAGTACAAATCCATACTCTAGAAAATGTATAGGTTGAATCCAGTAATTAACTCAAAACATTCTTTCTCTGCATTATTCACTTAAATTCACTACACAAGAACAGTGTGTTCTGAGATATTTAAGCACCAGTATATCACTAGGCAGAAAAAATGATACATATACAAAGTTACTGTCTGAAATAACAAATATCGTGATGCCAAAGAATGAATCTCAAAACATAACCCCCCATATACAAAATAGCAGGAGTTATGTATCTACACAAGAGAGCAAAGATCCATATGCACACTAGGCATATAGTCTCAAGGCTTCTACCATTCCAGTTATCTTTTCCACCGGGAATACAAATGAAAAATGTCTTATTAAGAGCAACCGGATACCAAATGCCATCCAGAGTTTTGAAAAATACCTCTCCATTTTTTTTTTTTTGAGGGGGGAGGAATCCTTAATGTTCAATGAAACTCAGGGCTCATCACCTCTGACACTATCACAGCTGGAAGATCTCTGTGTTCTCCCGGTCAAACTGCAAAGGATTTCTGCAGTGCTGCTGGTTTTGTTTCGAGTTTTTTTTGTCTTTCCTCCATTTGCCTCACTGGAAAGGACAAAGTTCACATTAGGTTTGTTTGCATTTTCTAGCTAGTGTGAGGCCCGGGTGTTTACTTTGCCTGTTGATCACCTAACAGGTATTGCGCTGCTCCCTGGTCTCCATAAAATGCCAATGTCACATAAAATAGTTAATCATACAAAGAATCGCGTATGATCCTTGCCAGAAGGAAAGCATTTCAATTCAGCGCTTTAAAGGAAGCTTGCTCACCTGAAAACACAACACAGAACAGCTCAGTTCACCAACCCAGTTACCAAAAGAACAAGTCATTGCCTCAGCGGGGCAGCTCCCCCCCAGCTGCAACGCCAACTGTGGAAGCTGCGAGTTCCCACTACCCCTTTTTGTGCTCTGCTCAGCTCCAGCCCTTCCTCACCAAGCCTACGGCCAATGTCGAGCTTCCACAACCACTTTTAAAATCAGCTAAAAGTATTAACCACGTGATGCTTTTTTTTTCCTTTTTTTTTTTTGGTGAAAAAGGGCTTCGTTTCAAATCTCAAGCCTTACCAAATTGCACAGGCAATGGATGCATCCTGTATTGCAAACGCTGTTTGCAGCTGGAGAGCTGGGGGGGGGAGAAGGGAGGAGGAAATGAGATGCAGAAACAGTAAATAGAAAATGCTTAGTCAGCAACTGTTACTGCAACATTAAAGGTGAAATGCAAATAGGCACAGTGCCAAGATTTAGATAAGTTTGATAACACCATCAACATCATCATCTTACTACATGTATGCGAAAGTGTGCGTACAAGTGCCACAATTACCACAGGGAACTGCAGGCTCTCCTATAATGGAGACTTTTAAAAGGCAACATGGCATGCATATGCTGCCTAAGCTCTGAGAAAAACAAAGCTTGCTACTCGAGAAGTATTAATATCAATTGAATTTATTACAATTTACTAAGCTCCAAGGCACATTACAGTGTTCTGTTAACTACAGAAATGTATAAAGGACAAACAGAGCATGTTTCTCATGTACAGCATTTTGCTCTACTGTTCAAAAGCATCCGTGCATCAATAAAAGCAAAAACAAAAAACACATGAAGATTAAAAACGTTCAGATCAATAGAAACAAACTGAAACATTTTCCTTACAAACTTGCAACAAAAAACACCCTCCCCCCAGAGCCACCCCACCGTTTTGCAAACAAAAAACGAAAACAAAAAAAATAAAGTGAAAGACTAACACTCAGGGCTTGTAAAACATAAGCTGTCACCATTTTTTGTAGCAATTTTTTTAGGCATCAACACTGGCCTTGGCAAAAAAAAAAAAATTTTTTTTTTTGTATTTTTTTTGTGTTTTTCTTCTTCTTTCAGAGAAGTGCATACATTTACAAAAATACACACCAGCAGCAGGTAATCGCTAAGGGCTATTAACTTTGTACCTAGCCAACACACTGCCAAAGAAATGAGAACAGGTATTATGTAGTAACCAAACAATATTATATTCTGTTTAACAAAAACCAGCTCTATCCTTCAAATGAAGAAGAGTACATACCTTTGTTTCAAAATATAGAAACATACGACGAAAATAATGTCTATACATAAGACTAACTTTTGCAGTTTGTTATATTCACAATTCTACATCTTCAGGAGTCTGAAGGGATTGGATTCCTATTCAAGGGTCTCTCTCCTTTTTCACTTTAACGTCCCCAGCTAAAATGGTAGCGATCTCGCCCTGCATGAAGGCCCAAGGCACATTGGAACCTACTAGGGGGCATTTCTCTCCGCTGGGGCAGTAGACCTCGCCAGTCGCCCCTTGGGCCTTGATGCTCTCTCTGGAACAGGGGAAGCAGAACTTGTGGCTGGGCACAGAGGGGCACTGCACAAAGTGGGTGTCCTCCAAGCGTTCGTGGCAAATGGTGCAGCACAGGGGCCCGCTGTTGGCCATGGGGGAGTCCGGAATGTTTTGGGGGTGCACTTGGTCCATGGCAGGGTGGGCGCTGGGGGGAGGAGGGGCCACTTGCAGGTTCATGTCCCCGTTGCGGGAGGCCAGGCGGCGCTGGCCCGGCACGGAGGCCGGCGACACGGGGCTGCTGCTGTTCCTGCGGGTGGACGTGGTGGAGTGCACCGAGCTGCCGTCCTTGGGCGAGTGGGCATTGCCCAGCGTGTCGGCCACCGACATGAGCGCGGCCATGGGGGACTGTCCGTTCTGGGGGGCGGACTCGGGCGGCGTGGTCCGGTTGGAGTGGGGCCCGAGGGG